>JAHHZJ010003018.1:0-42582 GCA_021437245.1 Aegilops speltoides | reverse complement strand
ACAAATAGCTAGTCGGCAATCGGTGGATCCAAAGTGACAAGCCCAAAGAAAGACATGCATCACCGAAGCCAACTAAAAGCCGCGATGGTGGCGGGCAGCCCGCCTCCCACCAGTGCTCTCGTGTCCTAGATGATCATGTTCACCACTCCACCGGATGTAGCTTGTATTGCTTCCAATTTGGTTAAATTGCATCCGCTTAGCTTACACATTATACCTTTGAATATGACATGCCTTTCTGCTTTTGGTACATACTAGTACATATGTGTATTAACCATGTTCTTACATCAAACTAATGTTCTTGTGGATCCTCATCAATCACTTATGACGAGGCAGGCAGCAAGGGACTACCCTCATTTAAAGAATGCAAGCACACCCTCCCGACATGATTCTCAAGAAACAAAATGCTAGATGAAGATAGTGAACGAGCTCAGAGTTGATTACAGCATTTCTACACTAGCATTGCAGTGATTGCTCTAACTTGGCAGCGGATATGTGGTTGCATGTTGCATATGGTGTCTAGATTGTAATTCTTCCAATCTGTTAAACTGTATGTGCTAGTCTCGCTTAGCTTATACTCCCGTAATGTGACATTATACCTGTAATGTGACATGCCTTCTCGTATTTAGTACATAGTACATCTGTCTATTAAGCATGTCCTTACATAAAACTATTGTTTTTTTTGTATCCCGCATCAATCAATATGACGAGACACCTTTAGTATATGCAGTGCGATATTAGTTGCATCTTTCATATGATTTATAGGATGCACTGCTTCTAATTTGTTGAAATTCCATTTAACTTGGCAGTCATATTGGTTGCATCTTTCATGTGGTGTCTAGCTTGCATTGCTTCTTATTTGCTGGAATGGTTTCTGCTTAGTTTACACAAATAGTTGTGAACATGCCATGCCATCCTGTTTTTCGTACATATTCCATCCTGGTATCATGTGTTTGCCTTACATCAAAGTAGTGATTGTCAAGATTATGCATGAATGAGTTTTGAAGAGAGAATTTTATTGCTTTTTCTTGTCGGTTTTACTTGACAATTCAAAATCAATAAAGCGGAAGGAAGTTAGCAAGGCAGCAGATAAAGGTGCTCCTTCCAAACGGAGGGCCTCTACAGCTTTCTACCCTCCACGCCTCAAGATGATTTCCAAGACAACACATGCATAGACACTCAACAAAGCTGTGTTTATGATGAGCACGCCTCCCTAGTGCAGCATCACCGGTGCTCCCTCTAACTTGGCATCAAGTATATGTGGTTGCATGTTATGTGTGATGTCTAGCTTGTATTGCTTCTAATTTTGTTGAATTCCATCTGCCACTTTACACATTATACTTGAATAAGACACGTGTTCCTCGCTTTCTAGAACATACAATATCCGCTCTATCACGCCATGTTCTTACATCAAATTACTACTATTGTGTAACCTGCAACAATCACTTATCATAAGACACGTTTGACTTCAGAGTGTGATATAGGTTACATCTCACATTCTTTTCAAGCTTGTACTACTAATTTGTTGAAATGGCACTTATGATGAGACAGTTTTAACTTGGTAGAGTGATATTATTTGCATCTTTCATATGGTGTCTAGCTTTCATTGCTTCTAATTTGTCGAAATGCCTTCTCCTTAGTTTACACATCATAAGCTGTGAATATGCAATGCTGTGAATATGCAATGGCACTAATGACGAGAGACCTCTAACATGGTAGTGTGATGTTGTTTGCATCTTGCATATGATTTATTTCTTGTACTGCTTCACATTTGTTTAAACACCATTTATGCTGAGACACTGTTAACTTGGCAGAGCGATATTTGTAGCATCTTTCATATGGTGTCTACCTTCCATTGCATTGCTTCTAATTTGGTGAAATGTCTTTGAGGGAGTCCTCGACTAGGGGTGTCCGGACAGCCGACTATCAATATCCGCCGACTCCAAGACTACTTAAGATAGAAAATTGAAGACTCTGCTGTGTTCGATGGTACTTTCCTTGGCATGGAAGTCAAGCTTGGCTATACGGATATGTAGATCTCCTACCATTGTAACCGACTCTATGTAACCCTAGCCTCCTCCGTGTCTATATAAACCGGAGGGCTTTAGTCCAGAGGACAACATACATTACAACAATCATACCATAGGCTAGCTTCTAGGGTTTAGCCTCCTTGATCTCGTAGATCTACTTGTACTACCCATATCATCAATATTAATCAAGCAGGACGAGGGTTTTACCTCCATCGAGAGGGCCCAACTCCGGTAAAACATCGTGTCCCTCATCTCCTCGTTACCATCCGCTTAGACGCACAGTTCGGGACCCCCTACCGGAGATCCGCCGGTTTTGACAATCGACATTGGTGCTTTCATTGAGAGTTCCTCTCTGTCGCCATCGATAGGCTTGATGGCATCTTCAACCATCAACGCTGTCCGTGGTGAGACTTTTCTCCACGGACAGTCTTCAGATTCGGGCGGCTTCGCTCGCGGGCCAATTCACTTGGCCATCCGAGCAGATTGAAAGCTACGCCCTGGCCGCCAGTCGACGGAAGCTTAAACTTCACGGCCGATGTCCGCGGAGACTTGATCTTCGACGGACTCGAGCATAGCCGAAGGCTGCAACAGGACGACGGGCACGATCTAGCTCGCCAACCGAATAACAGTGCCTTGGTGGTCAAGACACGGATCAGCTTCGCCATTAGCCCGCCGATCGCCAGATCGAGGGCCGGTGGATAGACGCCGCCTCGGGGCTTCAACATCCACGACGATGGAGCCAACACCAATCTTGTCCCCGCGAACTCGTGGATTCCGAGGTGCCGGACTCGCCGGACTCAACCTCCCGCGCCCCTACCAATCGATTCGATTGGGCGCCGTTATGGAATTCACCGCCATGACATCTTTCCAAGATTTACTTTTGGCGATATCTTGAATTCACTAAAGCATCTCTTGTTATCAGAGAGTCCTCGCCGGACTATGGCTGTGATGGTTGGGGTTCGGACGACTAAGAAATTCAGATCCCACCCACCACCCACTTTATAGCCACTATCGACGATCTAACCGACATGTTAGACTACGATTCAAGACATCGACGCTATGGACGACGATGCCGAGACGAAGAAAAACAGAGCTTACACAGACGACAGACCACCTCACGCATGACATATATATGGTGGACACCCCAAAGGGGAGCGATAACGAGGACCAACGGGTCATGTAAGATGACCTCACCGAGCAAAGACTAAAACGACGGCGAGACGCCGCCTAAGTCCCGCCGACGACAACAACACTCCCAAGGAGCCCGCGATAGGGTAGGGCTCACAATCGACGCATTTAACATGCAAATAAGCAACCGTCCAACATGACGAAGTCGACATCAATCCAAGCCCGGCGAGAACAACAGTCCGCATAACCGATGCCGGACACTTCACGGAGAGTAAGAACCTCCTAAAAGACTCACAAGATCGCAAGAAGCTCAAGAAGGAAAACGGAGGCTCAAAACAGCGGAAGACACACTAAGAATGAGATGGAGCAAAGTGCTCAAAACCGCAGATAAGTACGGCAATGGCCACCAATCAAAGAGCTACCCGGCGCTAAGTTGCTACCGAATTACGAAGAGGCCATAGAGCCCACCGCCCAAAGATAAAGGCTGCTCTGGTTGATAGACGGCCGATGCCGTGCCAAATTATGAAAGCGGCGCACACATAAATCCACCAACTAATCTCTAAGGATAGGTGGCCCAGCCAGTCCATCTACGGCCAAAGGAGAAGGCCCCAAGTAGCAAGGCAACACGCTAAGTGTCCGGCGATAGCGGCACACAAATACAGGGCGCCAAGACACCCACTATGTTTCACCGATGAGGTGCTGGACCATGAATTCCCAAATGGATTTAAGCCCATAAACATAGAGGCCTATGATGGAACAATGCACCCTAGAGTCTGGATAGAAGATTATATACTACATATTCACATGGCCAGAGGAGACAATCTCCACGCCCATAAAATACCTACCCTCAAGCTCAAAGGGCCAGCCCCATTGGCTTAAAAGCCTCCCGTAAAACACCGCTGGAACTTGGGAAGAGCTCGAGGACGCTAGAGCAAATTTTCAAGGGACTTATGTCCATCCTCCGTGATGCATGATCTAAGTCACATAACTCAACAGCCCGGAGAGTCACGCATGGAAATTCCGAATGTTTCCTCACCAAAAGAAGCAGATAGTCGACCGTCCGGACGCCAAGCCTTAGCAGCTTTCAAACACAATGTCCGAGACGAATGGTTTGCTGTGCACCTCGGTCAAGAGAAACCGAGGACAATGTCCGCGCTAACAAGCCCTCATGACCCGCTTCAGGCGGGAGAGGATAGCTGGTTAGCAAGATGCAAGACCAGCGACCCAAGTACATCCGAGATAAGAGATGGAACGGAAAATCACGCAAGAAAAGAGCAGCGCCGAATAAAGAGAAAAGCCCAAAGAGCACGGCAGTCAATGCCGGATTCAAAAGCTCACGCCCAATAACAAAACACAGCCTCTAAAGGATGACAAAGGACGAATTGTCCAACTTAAACAAGATTTTGGGTCGGATATGTCAAATCCACAAAGACTTCT
The DNA here is from genome assembly GCA_021437245.1 of Aegilops speltoides. Lineage (NCBI taxonomy): Eukaryota > Viridiplantae > Streptophyta > Magnoliopsida > Poales > Poaceae > Aegilops > Aegilops speltoides. The sequence continues at coordinate 37,990 of JAHHZJ010003018.1, read as the reverse complement.
AAGGCTCGCAAATCACACCCATGTGGATTGTTGGTTTTAAAACAGTCCGCCGACTAAATGCCGAATCACAAGGCTCGACGCTGCCAAGCTTAAGAAGATAAACCCCACCAAATAGGCAATCGAAAACAAAAGACTTTCCCACAAGGGGTCAAAGCAAGAACTCACTTCATGTGATAACACGGAAAATAGTGCGGCACTTTCTAAAAAGAGCTTCGCACGGTCCAGCCCAAAGCAGATCGTAGAGATTGATATCAAAACCAATCACTTTCACCACCGGACTATTCCGTGTTGCTCAAATGCGGACGGACTCTCGATATTGAATCCCATAATAGACGGATTACAATTTACTAACGCCCTCATGGATGGAGGCAAGGACCTAAACTGCTATATTCAAACACAATCCGTAGGATGGGATAGACCCAACCGTAATCCGACACACCGCACTTCCTTCAAAGGAGTGACACCAGTGCCTTACGCCAAGTGCACAGTGCTCTATATTACTAGAAGTAGTGTTCTGATCGCCAAACAATTTTCGACGCGAAAAATTAATTTTTCATATCGTCCCATTTAAAAGTGAATATCAAGCACTCTTGGGACGAAAGGCTTTTGTCCGCTTCAACGCCATACCATATTACGCTGCCTTACACTCAAGATGCCCGTCCAAGGTGGGCGCATTTCAAAGCGCGAGGGTCACTTAAGGACCCCGGACTCCTGATAGACGATCTGCTCTCAAAGAAAGTTAGGGGCTCCCTAGCCTCATACCCCTTCACAAGGGGCTGCGCACAAACAATCGCGGTTCCATATAAACCTTGTTTTAATTATCTATATTTCTTATTTTACATATTTTTCGCATTTAATTGTTTCTAAAACTAAGCTGCCTCTCTTTCTACTGATGAATGACATGCATACCCGCCCGTGATAATGGCGAACGGAGACACAGCGCAGACGCAAGAGGGACCCGCTGCAAGGATTCTTTTCGATTAAGACCCTCACGCTAGACCTTTTTATCGTCTCTTGTTGTTACTCTCCTTGGTTTCTTCCTATAAACAAAGCGGAGCTCGACGCCTGCATCGGGCCGCTGCCGAAGACCATGCCCGCACTGACACTAGGGCTTAGGGCATCGTTTCTACCCATTATTATAAAGACCGAACACCTTAGGGAGTGTTCGCATCTCGAAGTTAGGCATTATATGCATCAGCTCAATCATGTCTTTGGTCAAATGTTGGGTTTGCCCGCTCTGTTTTGCTGCCTTACGCCTCAGATCATCGCTAACGCGCACCGTGGAGAACTATCGCGACAGTGCCCCAGCGGCCGGCAAGCACCTCAAGAGAGAAAGCCAAAACTGATCGTTATGATACAAGCGAGAGTCCGTCACCACTCGATCGACTATTGGAATGTTTAGAATTTCGCTTGACGAAGGACTGCTTTCCCGCCAGCACATACGCATCCCGAATCCGGAGATGTGCGGTGCCACCAGGGCTATATCGTAGCCCCACCCTCGAGCTCCAATCGCTAAGTGAAAGTGATAAAGCATTATAGTCCGGATTGTTTAGTTCGCTACGCTACCACCTCCTTAAATAGGACCGAGACGCCGGATTATGTGATAACGCTATATTTTGCAAACACCCCGCACTTCATGGGGGTAAAGTCAAGACCGCAATCTTTCAGTTATACAAAAGTATACGAACGTCAAGACAGAGAAGTTTTATTACTTGGGACGCATAAGTATAAAAAGCAGTTATAACATAATCATTGATTTAAAAGCTAATACGCTCATTTGAACGTGATGTTTTTCGAGCATCGCAACTCTATTATACGAAGCGCCACGCATAACTTCCCCGGTAGTGCTCGACAGGAGCCGCTTTCATCCAACCCCGGTGGCAACAGCGGTGGCATCCATCTCCTGACAATGCACCTTCACACGGGCAAGAGCCATCCACGCTTCGGCGCAGGCCGACCGCTTATGTCCTTATATGCGGCACCGCCCAAGGAATTGCTGCAGAAGTCAAGTAGCTCGTCGCCTTGGACCTCTAGCCAAACATGGGCCACGGCGTCACCATGGCAAGTCCGACAATCTATTTAGCTCGCCCATTCGCCAACCGTCCGCCAACGGAAGGGAGCGATCCGGACCGTGGAATTGAGACCAATACAGCTCTTCCGTCTCGGATCCCCGGCTCCGGAAGTGCTTAACAAGATCACCGTGACTTGCAACTAAGTCCATATACGGATCCTCCGGACTCCACAACCGCCAAATTGAGCATACTTTGCATCATAAACCGGCGACGAGAGTAACAGGTTTGCCAGCCACGATCTCCGCCTTGGCGCAGCTTCTCTTTCATAGCCCGCATTGCAGAAAGCAGCATCCTTGGCTTCGCGGTGGCCTTCTTCAGATCTTCCCGCCGATAATCGCCTCCTTTTCAAGAGCCTCATAGAGGTCGGCAGATCCTTTACCTTCTTGGCCACTTCGCCACCTCCGCCTCGCTTAGGCAAAGGCGCAATTTTTCGCTTTCAACTCTTCGTCGCCGAGGCAGCCGCACACTTCTTCGGGCTTGCTCCTTAATCTCGAGCAAGTTCGACCAAGGCTCTACAAAGAGTAGCACCCAACAGCATACATTTATCGAGGAGGGCTTCAATTCTTAAATAAAGCAACCGCAGAGAATATATTTACCTTGCGACTCGCAAGTCGCTAGTTGACAAGCGATATCGCATCCGCCATGTCAAGTTGCCGACTTAGTTCGCAAACTCATTAGTCCGGCTGACTCGACTATCCGCCACCGCATAGGGACGGCGGTATTCATTACTTGAGATTTCGAGATTTTGATCCTCGCACGCCGTCGCTTCCGGCAACCTACCGAGTCTCGTGGGCTACTATCTATACAGTATGCGATTTTATGTGCAAACCGTTAAAAGACAAAAGGATGCGCTATTTTTGTGACATTTCAAATCCCGCCAAAGAACTCATGGCGGCATTACGCAATCCGCTGGGCGATCTAAATCCTTCCAATCACCATACGATTAACGCACGGTGATCTTCTCAAATGGACGCCTCTCAAGCAGATTCTTCGCTTCTCCCGCCGACACGGTAGGTGCCGAACTCTCGTCCTCCGACTGGGATACCTCCGGATTTACACCTCGGGTTCCCCGCTTCATCTGGCGGCGCTATGGACGGAGGCGAGTCGCTTCCATCATCTCCGAAGAAGGTCCTCAAGATGAACTCATCTCGAAGGCTGCAGATCCGAACTGCAATATAAATATTTCGTTACCCATGTAAGCACAAATGAAGGTATTTCCTTATTAATTAACTTTCTCTTTTATACTCACGGCTCGTTGGAGGGCTGGTCCTTCGGCGATGATTGCGCGCCCGGATTCTCTCCGGACACCGGACCCCCCGGTGAAGATTTCTTCCCACGCTTAGGGGCTTTGGCCTCCGGATCTTCGGAGGCGGTCCTTTCTCCCTCAAGGAGGGATTCTTGTTTCCCTTCGGTCGCCTTTGGGCTAAATATTAGCCTCTGCTTTTCCCCATCGCCTCTTCAGGTGCAACCTCCAACATTCTGACCAGCACGGGCTCCAGCAGGCCTCGGGAGGGGGGGCCGACACCTTATCAGCCTTTGATCGCGCCACCCATTCCTCAGAAAGAACAAAGGGTCGAGGCTAACTTTAGAAAGGCACATAAATGTAATGTCCGGACTCGAGCTACTTACCCGAGTATCCCGCGATCGCGCTTAGACCTCGCATCCTCGCTAAATGACACGCCACCGCGTCCGAAGAACAACTTGTACATCTCCACGGGTGTCGCACCCATGAAGTGTTGAGAATCCGAGGTCCCTCCGGTTGAACTCCCTAGACGGAGAGGACGACATTTACAGGCAGTGAGATGCCCGATTAGCATAACCTGCATCACCTTGATCAGTCGATCTCCTCGCTAGAGATCTCGAACTGCCCCTCGCAGTGAGGGCACGCCTTGACAGCCCCCGCTGAGCCCTTGGTCGACCCACGACATCGGGCATGGAGGTCCCGGCGAATGAGGGCGGCGGCTTTTGCCTCGCTGCCCCTTGAACGGTGATATAGAACCACCCCTGCTACAGTCCAAGTTCCTCTTGAAGGAACCTCGTGCCACGGGCATCGACCTTCTTGCTTATGGTCGCCTCACAAGACTCCGCTTGACGCCTCGATCATCTTCGCCCACTTGAAGGTCTTCACCATAGGCCAAGTGGGGAATGACGCGACAAAGGCTTCGCAGACGATAATGAATGCGGAGATGTGGAGGATGGACTGAGCCAAGTCATGAAAGTCCAGCCCGTAGTAGAACAGAGCCCTCTCACGAAGGGATCCGCTGGAAGCCTAAACCCCGACGGAGGTGGGATACGAAATGACGATTCACCTGGCTGGGAGGGCACGGCCTACCCTTAAGTGCAGCTCATGAGACCTCAGAGGCAAGGTACTTGGCTTCACGCAATTCATTATGTCCTCCTCCGTGACGGAGGAGGGCATCCACCGGCCCTAGAGGCCGGAGCCGGACATGGTTGAGGATCCTAAGCGCCCGAATCTGAGGCTCTGGGTGTTGGAACTGGGAGCGGAGGGAAGATTCGATGTGAGATTAAAGAACAAGGACAGGCCTTGGTCCTCTTATAAAGGGGAAGAAATACCAAGGGCCGTCTCCGTGGACCGCTTGGGATTCCCTTCGATAGAGGAGGCGTATGACGGAACGGTTGGGTTACCCACGCACGTATTGATAAGGATCCCGAATAAGGGGAACACGATCTCGCTCGACAAGACGTGCTAAGGAAACCTTCGCTAAACGTGTTGAGGTGGTATAGTAAAAACGATTCAAACAAAGGCTTGGTAGCGGTGTGATGTCACGCCGCATAATACGCCGCCAGATTGAGCTAGTGTAAATTTTATTCTCTCTACGGTGGAATGTGGAAATTATTTTGCGAGCCGACACTATCCCGGTGTTCATTATCTTCTCCGATTACTAAGGAGGAACCCGCTTGCAATGCCGAACATTATGCACGCCGGACTTATCGCCATTGAAGACCGGTTCAGGGTTACCGAGGAGTCCCGACTAGGGGTGTCCGGACAGCCGGACTATCAATATCCGCCGACTCCAAGACTACGAAGATAGAAGATTGAAGACTCGCTCGTGTCCGATGGTACTTTCCTTGGCGTGGAAGGCAAGCTTATTATACGGATATGTAGATCTCCTACCATTGTAACCGACTGTAACCCTAGCCTCCCCGGTGTCTATATAAACCGGAGGGCTTTAGTCCGTAGGAGAACATACATTACAACAATCATACCATAGGCTAGCTTCTAGGGTTTAGCATCCTTGATCTCGTGGTAGATCTACTCTGTACTACCCATATCATCAATATTAATCAAGCAGACGTAGGGTTTTACCTCCATCGAGAGGGCCCGAACCTCGGGTAAAAACATCGTGTCCTCGCCTCCGCTACCATCCGCCTAGATGCACAGCCGGGACCCCTACCCGAGATCCGCCGGTTTTGACACCGATACCTTCTTCTTAGTTTACACATCATAGTTCTCGTTATCTCTTTCGTCCCGCTTTTTCATACATATTACATCCTCCTATCATGTGGTTATCTAACATCAAAGTTTTATTCGCCTAAATCACGCATCAATTTGTTCTCAAGAACTAAATTTTATTCGCTTTTTCTTGCCGCTTGACTTAACATGGCATGTAGAAAAGGAAGAAACAGAGAATGGCGTGGAATGAGAAGCGGATGAATCCTCGCAGATTCTGCTGGTACCGATGGTGCAATATAAGGTGAAAGTCCAAAGGAAAATTCTACAAACACGCATCCCATGCTACACTTAACGCAAAAAAGGCAAACAGAACAAATAGCTGCCACCAAACAAGGTAGAGACAGCCCTAGTTCTTGCAACACCTACCACAAGATTACCAGCAGCACGACATACTGCAAGGCCAACCGAGCTAGCACGCTCCTGTGCTCCTTGCCACCGACACTACTTCCAAAGCACTCTTGACACAAGACGAGTTGGCAATATCGATGAACCTTGTGAGCTTCAACAGAAGAAGGTAGTTGCTGGAGTCAAGTTACGCTTGCATGCTTTTTTATATGAAGTCTCACGCTTGATGTACACTAACACTTCCTATGTTTGTTGTTGGACTAGCACCTAGGCGCAAGAGGAAACAAACATCGTGGATAATGCTCGATAGGTTAACTAAATCTAGAGGAAGAATGGAGATCCGCTTTTGAGGGAGGTTTAAAAGGCCACGGATGCTGCTGAGTCACCAAGTTAGTATCGAGGCAGCGGTTGTCGTTAGGGTGTCGGTACGTGTCCTCCCAACATGGATTTAGTACAGAATGACAAAGACGAAACCCGCTCAACACCTTCCTCACCATTTATCTCAAGTATGGTTATGTATGGAAACTAGTAATATCGCCTTGCTCGTCCCCATACTTTCGGGTTGTTGATAATGAGACTCCCATAATTTTCAACAAATGAGGTTCAAGTTGATAGCTAAGATGATGCAACCGCATGCTTGCACCCATGTTTTCAAGTCCGCTCATGACAAGATCGGATAACTTGAGGAAAACTCACTTTGAAGGCAAGGCTAATAAAGGAACTTTCCCAAACATCTCCAAAGGGAAAATATATCGGATGAAGACCGGAGGGCCTTGTTAAACACCGGTCCGATCCAAGTATCGTGTACATTATATATATGTGATCGATCACATGTTGAAGTCCTATTGACGCATGTGCCACACAAATCTATCTTCTTGTAGGTGAACTGTTCAAAGAACAAGGCCAACCGCATTTAAAGTGAAATTCCAATGCATTTACGTGATCTCGTAGCTATATTGCACATCGCGAGGCTCTTGTAATTAGTCGATGTTTCACTCTTTTGCTGTACCATATTATCAAATCTATATTGACTTGTTCAAATGCGAGGAAAGCCCGCATGACCAAAAAGTACCGAACCAAATGTTGTGGAAATCTTCAAGGACCGCCACACCAAAGAAGAAGAAGGGCATGACTACACCACCAAAGCCGCTTTGTAAGTCCTTAATCCTCATTTCTTTTAACTACTACTTACTCGACTTGTGCCTTGAATCGTATGGTTTGCCGCCAATGTCTATTACTTTTTCAATTTTATACACAATTGTCTTAGTGTATCATTGCACCTACAAGGTTTAAAAGGAAGGAGTGATGATCCTTGATCTTGACCCGTAATCTAGTTCCGTATAGACTTGCCCACACAACGTTACAATTGCATGTTTCTCCGTTTCGCTTGTTTTGTGATATGAATGATGTCATACTATGCTTATCAGATTATAAACTTCAGATATCCTTAGCCCTCAATACAATGTGAAGAAATAGACAATACATTAGCGGTGGTACATGGTCATATGTTTGGAACCTGGTTTTATTATGTACTTTGCAATAAAATACAACTAATATTTTACATGGGTTCACCGTAATAAGTTCTGATATAGACCAAAGCTATTTTGTTTGGTTTCACGCCTCCTTAATATCTTCTGCTCTCGGTACTACTAATGTAAACCTCAACTTTTCAGCGAGCTATGGAAAATGAGGAACCGCCACCTCAAGGTGGCGAGGCAACTATAACCGCAATGTCGCCTTCATCGCAAAGGGGTCAAGATTGTCCACTAACAAAGGCTAAAAGCACGCCTCGCTGAATACCGGGTTGGTTGTTAAGGCAATATCGCCCAAAGTGCCTCATGGTCAAGATATGCAAGCTCAAAGCAATGTTGTATATGCGCCTGCATACAAGTCCATTCCCTAACAGAGGCCCTTTAGAAACAAGGAGAAACATTGCTCAATGTCGCCAAGATATGCATGGTTTTGAAACCGACTATCTCGACATTTGCTATGTTGTTTAGGAGCCTAGGGAAATGAAGGCGAGGGTTATGGTGTTCCATCGACAATACAAAGATGAGAACGTAATAGCCAGTCAAATGAACCGAAGCTTCAACTTCGTGGTGCATTTATCTCGCTAGATCAAAGTTTTATGCCAACCTTCCTTTTGTTATATAGTTGTAATTTGTTTTGGTGCGATATAAAATTTATTCTTAAAGTGCAGCCACCGGTCAAGAAAACAAAGAAGCCATTTCTCAGATAGTGTAGGGTGTTCCTATATTTGCACCGTGGCGCACCTTTGATGCCGAGTGGATGTAATCTGTGCAATCGCTTTAATAGCCTAGCGTTAGTTTGGGCCTTATTTATTTTCTAGTCTTTTTTCCCGGTTTGCTAGTGGCGGCAACTACCCATGGGTTATATACGGGTCCGAGGATCCATGGGTCTCCCACGGCCATCAATAAATGGGCTCAGAATCGTGGGCCTCGCCATCGATAAATGGGCCTAGGGTCCGCCGGACAAATGGGCCGTAATCAGGCGTAATTGGTATCAGCCAAGCACGGTAACGGGCCATTACTAGGCCATAGGACTGCAAAAGCTTAATTCTGTCACACGCATAACAGGTCGTTAATGAGCCAAAATATAGGACGGGCGCGTAAACGGCCAACTTCTTGCCACGGGCCTAATTTAGCCCATTAGGGTAACAGGCCAGTAACGGGCCGACTCTTGCCATGGGCTGAATTTGGCCCATTTGGGGAACATGCCACCGACTTTTGCCATGGGCCAATTTGGCCCATTAGGGAACAGCCAAGAACGGGCCGAAAGTAATCGAGGGTAAAAGGAGCCCAAGAACGAGGGCCAATAGGCCGAAAGCTAACATGGCTGAAATGGCCCATGTAAATCACGGGCCGTTAACGGGTACAAAGAAAATTACTGTTCATTATGGGCTAGAGTCACCGTGGGCCCAGAAGGGCCGAAGATACGGGCCTCATATGGGCCGAAGACGCCGGGCCATACATGGGCCAAAAGTGAAATGGGCTGGTGTTATATTCGACGGCCACATGACGTTGTTGGGCGATTTTAGTGCCTAACGGGCCGTGAAATGGGCTATTTGGCGAAGAGACCATTAACAAGCTTTTAGTCCAGCCCGCTAACTTCGACCAAGTCAAACGGGCCGCTTTGTAAGCTAAATGGGCCAAGAGGGTCGTGGCATGTGTCGACATATCATAGGCGCCTTATCTCGACCCATCGACGAGCCGACATCGTTTCGTCCGCCAATAAGAATTTTACATGTGGAAATTTCCCATTGGTCGGGCTGTTAACGGGTTATCGGATCCAAAACCCGACCCGATAGCTTAATGGCGCTCCATTACGGATGCCACGGTCGGTCACCCTTGATGAAAGCACTTCGGACGCACGATTTATCGTCATGGAAGTGGACACTCCGTGATGATAATTTTGGTAATGTCATGGAACACTTCTACGATAGCACAAATGGCGACTATCTTGATTCTCGCTATAAATTTGTCATGGATGTACATGCATGACAAAAACGCGACCTACTATGACAAACACGTATCATCACGGAAGTGTATTTTTTAGTGCACGGTTCGAGAACAATGTAGACATGACCTAGAACTGTTTCCGTCAATAACCAATAGCGAACATGGATGCTCATATTGGCTCCTACATATTCTACGAAGATCTTTATCGGTCAAACCGCATAACAACATACGCTGTTCCCTTTGTCATCGGTATGTTACTTGCCCGAGATTCGATCGCCGGTATCCAATACCTAGTTCAATATCATTACCGCAAGTCTCCTTACTCGCTACGTAATGCATCATTCCGAACTAACTCATTAGCTACATTGCTTGCAAGGCTTATAGTGATGTGCATTACCGAGAGGGCCCAGAGATACCTTTCCGACAATCGGAGGACAAAACCTAATCTCAAATACACCAACTCAACATGTACCTTTGGAGACACCAGAGAGCTCCTTTATAATCACCCAGCCATGCTAGACGCTTGGTAGCACACAAAGTGTTCCTCCGATAAAAGGAGTTGCATAATCTCATAGTTATAGGAACTTGTATAAGTCATGAAGAAAGCAATAGCAACATACTAAACGCATCAAGTGCTAAGCTAATGGAATGGGTCAAGTCAATCACGCCATTCTTCTAATGATGTGATCCTGCTAATCAAATGACAACACATGTCTATGGTTAGGAAACACACCCATCTTTGATTAATGAGCTAGTCAAGTAGAGGCATACTAGTGACGTTAAGTTTGTCTATGTATTCACACATGTATTATGTTTCCGTTAACACAATTATAGCATGAATAATAAACATTTATCATGAAATAAGGAAATAAATAATAACTTTATTATTGCCTCTAGGGCATATTTCCTTCAGCTTTTCTCAGATTATCAAAGTAGTACATAATTTCTTTCACATAACGAGCAATCGAGGGTTTTAGGAGGTTCCCCATCTCCATGAGTAGCAACTACACCTAATTTTTTTTGGTATTTCTTGTTCCATATCCATAACTAAAGAAAGAGAACAACTTAGAACAGCAAATAAAAATTACTTTGTGATAAAGCAAACAAGCACACACGAGAATATTCACCCCACGCTATGACTCCCCGGCAACGGCGCCAGAAAAAGGTCTTGATAACCCAAGTGTAGGGGATAATTGTAGCCTCTTTTGATAAGTAAGAGTGTTGAACCCAACGAGGAGCTAAAGGTAGAACAAATATTATGTCAAGTCCCATTCGCCATCGACACGACTTCACGACGCTTAGTGTTCGCTTACCTAGAACAAGTATGAAACTAGAAGTACTTTGTAGGTGTTGTTGGATAGGTTTGGCGATAATAAAGAACACATAAATATAAACTAGGGCTGTTTAGAAAATAAGCAATAAAGTAAATATAGCGAGTGTGGAAAAGTGGTGGTAGGAGTTGTGAAATTGTCCCTAAGCAACCCATCACCTTACTAGACCGATAGCAAGTTTTATGTGGAGAGGCATAAGCTAACATACTTTCTTCTTGGATCATATGCACTTATGATTGGAACTTTAGCAAGCATCCGCAACGACTAAAGATCATTAAGATAAAACCCAACCATAGCATTAAAGCATCAAGTCCCTTTATCCCATACGCAACAATCCCCTTACTCGTGTTTAAGCTTCACACTCTAGCAACCCACTATAAGTGAATCATGAACGATTGCAACACCCTACAGCAGAATCCTCACGCTATGCCACACGGAGGGCATAATAGGATAGCAACATAACCGCAAGCAAATTAAACCACCATAGCAATTCACCAATCACCGATAGGACAATGAAAATCTACTCGACATCATAGGATGGCAACACATCATTGGATAATAATATGAAGCATAAAGCACCATGTTCAAGTAGAGATACAACGGGTTGTGGAGAGTGGACCGCTGAATATAGATGGGGGAAGGTGATGGAGATGTTGGTGAAGATGGCGGAGGTGTTGGTGAACATCGCGGTGATGATGATGGCCCCCGACGGTGTTCCGGCGCCACTGTAAGCAAGGGGAGAGAGCCCCTTCTTTCCTCGACCTTCTCCCTAGATGGGAGAAGGGTTTCCTCTCGTCCTTGGCTCCTATGGCATGGGAGGGAGAGAGCCCTCCCGAGATTGGATCTGCCTCTGCTCTCTCTGCTTATGCATTCCTAGATTCTACCCTTTCACCGCTTCTTTTATATCCAGAGATCCATAACTCCGATTGACCGAAACCTTCGCCAAGATTTTTTTTCCAAAATTAGCTTTCTTGCGCAAAAGAATAGCAGAATCGCTTGACGAGGGGACCACGAGGTCAGGGGCGCGCTTAGTATGGGCAGGCGCTTCTACCTCGTGGGCCACCTCGGCACCATCTCGCTGATTCTTCCTCCCATATTTCCCAAATATTCCAAAATAAGCTCCATCCATTTTTATCCCGCTTTGGACTGCTTGATATGGGTTTCATAAACATGAAACATGCAACAAACAGGAACTGGCATTGGGCACTGGATCAATATGTTAGTCCCAAAAAATAGTATAAAATGTTGCCAAAAGTATATGAAAGTTGAATAATATTGGCATGGAACAATCAAGAATTATAGATACGACGGAGACGTATCATAATGCACATCACTATAAGCCTTTCAAGTAATGTGACTAATGAGTTAGTTGCAGGATGATGCATTACAGAACGAGTAAAGAGACTTGTCAGTAACGAGATTGAACTAGGTATGAAGATACCGATGATTGAATCTTGGGCAAGTAACATACTGATGACAAAGGGAATTCCATATGTTGTTATGTGGTTTGACCGATAAAGATCTTCATAGAATATGTAGAAGCCAATATGAGCATCCAGGTTCCGCTATTGGTTATTGACCGGAGATGTGTCTCGGTCATGTCTACATAGTTCTCGAACCCGTAAGGTCCGCACGCTGAACGTTCGATGATGATTTGTATTATGAGTTATGTGATTTGATGACTGAAGTTTGTTTGGATTCCCGGATGAGATCACGGACATGACAAGGAGTCTCTAAATGGTTGAGAGGTAAAGATTGATATATTGATAGGTTATATACGGACATCAGAATGGTTCCAGTAAGGTTCGAGGATCGGAGTACCGGGAGGCTATCGGATCCCCCTGGGAAAGTTATTGGGCCTAATGGGCCATAGTGGAGGAGAGGAGGCAGGCCACAGGAGGTGGGACGCGCCCCCCTTGCCCCAATCCGAATTGGACAAGGGAAGTGGCACGACCCCTCTTCCTTCTCCCTCTCCTCTTTCCCTTTCCTCTCCGCTGGAAGGAAAGGGGGCGAACCTACTAGGTTTGGAGTCCTAGTAGGACTCCCCTTGGTGCACCTCCTCCTTGGTCCGCCTCTTCCTCCCCCTCCTTTATATACGCAAGGGGGCACCCCAAAGCACAATGACAATCTCTTAGCCGGGTGCGGTGCCTCCATCCACGCTTAACACCTCGGTCATATCGCTAGTGCTTAGGTGAAGCCCTCGTGTCGGTAACTTCATCATCACCATCGCCATTAATCGCCTTGCCGATGGAACTCTCCTCGCCCTCAATCGGATCAAGAGCTCGAGGGATGTCATCGCGGTTGAATGTGTGCTAAACACGAAGGTGCCATACGCTCGGTGCTTGGATCGGTTGATTGTGAAGACGCTCGCCTCACATCAACCACGCATTAAACGCCCACTTTCACCACAAGGGTATGTGGACACACTCTCCGCCTCTTTGCTATGCATCTCCTAGATAGATCTTGCGTGATCATAGGAAATTTTTTTGAAATATTGTGTTCCCAAAAAGTGGCATCCGAGCCAGGTCTATGCGTAGATGTTATATGCACGAGTAGAACACAAAGAGTTGTGAGCGATAATAGTCATACTACTTACCACCAATGTCTTGCTTTGATTCGGCGGTATTGTTGGACAAAGCGGCCTGGACCGACATTACATGACCGCTGCTCATGAGACTGGTTCTCACCGACGTGTTTCGCATACAGTGTGGCTAGCAGGTGTCTGTTTCTCCAACTTTAGTTGAATCGAGTTTGACTACGGCCGGTCCTTGTCGAAGGTTAAAACAGCACACTTTATGAAAAATCGTTGTGGTTTTGATGCATAGGTAAGAACGGTTCTTGCTAGAAGCCCGTAGCAGCCACGTAAAATTTGCAACAACAAAGTAGAGGACATCTAACTTGTTTTTGCAGGGCATGTTGTGATGTGATATGGTCAAGACATGATGAGATATAAATTGTTGTATGAGATGATCATGTTTTGTAAAAGTTATCGGCAAGGCGTGAGCCTTATGGTTGTCGCTTATTGTATGAAATGCAATTGCCATGTAATTGCTTTACTTTATCACTAAGCGGTAGCGATAGTCGTGGAAGCAACAGTTGGCGAGACGACAACGATGCTACGATGGAGATCAAGGTGCCAAGCTGGTGACGATGTAGATCATGACGGTGCTTTGGAGATGGAGATCAAAGGCACAAGATGATGATGGCCATATCATGTCACATATTTTGATTGCATGTGATGTTTATCCTTTATGCATCTTATTTTGCTTAGTACGGCGGTAGCATTATAAGATGATCCCTCACTAAATTTCAAGGTATAAGTGTTCTCCCTGAGTATGCACCATTCCTATAGTTCGTCGTGCGAGACACCACGTGACGATCGGGTGTGATAAGATCTATGTTCACATACAATGGGTGCAAGCCAGTTTTGCATGTGCAGAATAATCGGGTTAAATTGGACGAGCCTAGCATATGCAGATATGGCATCGGAACACTAAGACCGAAAGGTCAAACCTGAATCATATAGTAGATATGATCAACATAGAGATGTTCACCATTGAAAACTACTCCATCTCACATGATGATCGGACATGGTTTAGTTGATATGGATCACGTGATCATTTAGATGACTAGAGGGATGTCTATCTAAGTGGGAGTTAAGTAATATGACTAATTGAACTTTAATTTATCATGAATTCAGCCCTGCTAGTATTTGCATATCTCTGTTGTAGATCAATAGCTTGTGATGTAGCTCCCCATTTATTTTTTATATGTTCCTAGAGAAAAATAAGTTGAATGATGATAGTAGCAATGATGCGGACTGGGTCCGTGATCTGAGGATTATCCAAATTGTTGCACAGAAGAATTATGTCCTTGATGCACCACTAGGTGACGGGCCTATTGCAGGAGCAGATGCAGACGTTATGAACATTTGGCAAGCTTGGTAGGATGACTACTTGATAGTTTAGTGCTCCATGCTTTATGGCTTAGAACCGGGACTTCAAAAACGTTTTGAACGCCACGGGGCATATAAGATGTTCCAAGAGCTGAAATTGGTATTTCAGACTCATGCCAGAGTCGAGAGGTATGAGACCTCTGACAAGTATTTTGCCTACAAGATGGAGGAGAATTGCTCAACCAGTGAGCATGTGCTCAGAATGTCTTAGTACTACAATCGCTTGAATCAAGTGGGAGTTAATCTTATAGATGAGATAGTGTTTGACAGAGTTCTCTAGTCACTATCACCAAGTTACTGGAACTTTCTGATAAAGTATAATATGCAAGGGATGACGAAAATGATTCCCAAGCTCTTCACGATGCTAAAATCGGCAAAGATAGAAATCAAGAAAAGCATCAAGTGTTGATGGTTGATAAGACCACTAGTTTCAAGTAAAAGGGCAAGGAAAAGAAAGGGAACTTCAAGAAGAATGGCAAGCAAGTTGCCACGCCCATAAAGAATCTCAAAGCTAGACCCAAGCCTGAAAATGAGTGCTTCTACTGCAAAGGAAATGGTCACTGGAAGCGGAACTGCCCAAATACTTGGCGGTAAGAAGGATGGCAAAGTGAACAAAAGTATGTATTATATACATGTTATTGATGTGTACTTTACTAGTGTTCATAGTCGCCTCGGTATTTGATACCGTTCGCCATTATGATTAGTAACTCAAACATGACTTACAAAATGAACATAGACTAGTTGAGGGCAAGGTGACGATGTGTGTTGGAAATGATTCCAAGGTTGATAAGATCACCATCGTGATACTCCCTCTACCTTCGTGGATTAGTATTGAACTAAATAAATGTTATTTGGTGTTTGTGTTGAGCATGAATATGATTGGATCATGTTTATTGTGATACGGTTATTCATTTAAGTCAGAGAATAATTGTTGTTCTGTTTACATGAATAAAACCTTCTATGGTCTTACATCCAATGTAAATGGTCTACTGAATCTTAATCGCTGTGATACACATAATATTGATGCCAAAATATGCAAAGTTGATAATGATAGTGCAACATATTTATTGCACTGCCGTTTAGGTCATATTGGTGTAAAGCGATGAAGAAACTCCATGCAGATGGACTTTGGAATCACTTGATTATGAATCATTTGATACATGCAAACCATGCCTCATGGGCAAGATGACTAAAACTCGTTCTCAAAAATGGAGCGAGCCAATGACTTATTGGAAATAATACATACCGATGTATACGGTCCAATGAGTGTTGAGGCTTGCGGGTATCATTATTTTCTCGACCTTCGAGATGATTTGAGCAGATATGGGTATGTCTACTTAATGAAACACAAGTCCTAAAACATTTGAAAAGTTCAAAGAATTTCAGAGTGAACTAGAGAATCATCATAACAAGAAAATAAAGTTTCTACCATCTAATCATGAGGCAAATATTTGAGTTACGAAGTTTGGCATTCATCTAAAACAATGTGGAATAAGTTTCACAACTCAAGCCACCTAGAACACCACAACAGTAATGGTGTGTCCCAACGCCATAACCGTATTTTATTGGATATGGTACGATCTATGATGTCTCTTACCGATTTATCACTATCGCTTTGGGGTTATGCATTAGAGACAGCTATATTCACGCTAAATAGGGCACCATCTAATACGTTGAGACGACACCATATGAATTGTGGTTTGGCAAGAAACCTAAGTTGTCATTTCTTAAAGTTTGGGGATGCGATGCTTATGTGAATAAGCTTCAACCTAATAAGCTCAAACCCAAATCGAAGAAATGTGTCTTCATAGAATACCCAAAGGAAACTGTTGGGTACACCTTCTATCACAGATCCGAAGGCAGGATATTCATTGCTAAGAATGGATCCTTTCTAGAGAAAGAGTTTCTCTCAAAATAAGTGAGTGGGAGGAAAGTAGAACTTGATTGTACCTTCTCCCGACTTGGAAAGTAGTTCATCACAGAAATCAGTTCCGTTGATTCTTACACCAATTAGTGAGGAAGCTAACGATGATGCTCATGAAACTTCAGATCAAGTTACTACCGAACCTTGTAGGTCAACCAGAGTACGGTCCACACCAGAGTGGTACGGTAATCCTATTCTGGAATTCATGTTACTAAACCATGACGAACCTACGAACTATGAGGAAGCGATGATGAGCCCAGATTCCGCAAAATGGCTCGAGGCCATGAAATCTGAGATGGGATCCATGTATGAGAACAAAGTATGGACTTTGATTGACTTGCCCAATGATCGGCAAGCCATTGAGAATAAATGGATCTTCAAGAGGAAGAGGAACGCTGATAGTAGTGTTATTATCTACAAAGCTCGAATTTTCGGAAAAGGTTTTCGACAAGTTTAAGGTGTTGACTACGATGATAGTTTCTCACTCGTTTCTATGCTTAAAGTATATCAGAATCATGGTAGCAATTGCCGCATTTTATGAAATCTAGCAAATGGATGTCAAAAACTGCATTCCTTAATGGATTTACTAAAGAAGAGTTGTATATGCCGCAACCGTAAGGTTTTCAATCCTAAAAGTGCTCACAAAGTGTGCAAGCTCCAATGATCCATCTATGGACTGTGCAAGCATCTCGAGTTAGAATATACGCTTGATGAGTTGATCAAAGCATATAGTTTTATACAGACTTGCGGTGCAGCTTGTATTTACAAGAAAGCACTACAAAAAAAATACACTTCCGTGATGATACGTGTTTGTCACAGTAGGTCGCGTTTTTTGTCATGCATGTACATCCATGACAAATTTATGACGTAATCAAGATAGTCATACATGTGCCGTCGAGAAGTGTTCCATGACATTACCAAAATTATCATCACAGTATGTCCACTTCCATGACGATAAATCGCGCCACGTAAGTGTTGCCAAGGGTGACCGACACGCGGCATCCACCGTGAACGGAACGCCGTTAAGCTTATCGGGTCGGGTTTTGGATCCGATAACTCGTTATCAGCCCCGACCAATGGGGATTTTCCACGGTAAAATCATCATTGGCTCGGAGGAGACACGGTCGGCTCACCGCTGGGACGGATGTCATCCACTCATTGGACAAGGCGCCTATGATACGTGGACAGTGGCACGCCCAACAGAGGCCCATTCTCGTGAAAAGGCCGCCCATTTGACTTGGTCAAAAGGTGGCGGTCGGCCCATGTAAAGCCTCGTTAACGGCCTGCGTTCAGATATAGCCCATTTACAGCCCGCTAACCCAAGGCCCGCACGCCTTATCCGAATTAGGCCCAAGAGCATCATCTGGCCACCCAATATGATTCCAGCCCGATTTCACTTCCGCCCATGTATGGCCAATGACATCTTTCGCCCATATGAGGCCCTATGTAACTCTTGGCCTATTAACGCCTGTGGTGAAACCGCCCGTAATGAACAAAGGTATTACTTTACACCCATTAACGGCCCGTGGTGAAACCGCCCGTAATGAACGATGTATCACTTTATACCCATTAAGGGCCCGTTATTCCGCTGGGTCGCTTCCAGCCCATGTTATCTTTCGCCTTCTCGTGAGCCCATTTATTCTGGGCTCATTTCAAAGATTCGCTTACTTACGCCCGTTATTGTCATTTTCGCTTATGGGCCAAATTCAGCCCGTGGTTACAATGGCCTGCTTGTGGTCCGTTATCACGCTGGGCCGCTTATAGCGCCATGAAATACGGCCCGAGGGAGTCCTCGACTAGGGGTGTCCGGATAGCCGACTATCATCATCGGCCGGACTCCAAGACTATGAAGATACAAGATTGAAGACTTCGCCCGTGTCCCGGATGGGACTTTCCTTGGCGGAAGGCAAGCTTGGCGATACGGATATGTAGATCTCCTACCATTGTAACCGACTCGTAACCCTCGCCTCCTCCGTGTCTATATAAACCGGAGGGTTTTAGTCCGAGGACTAACAACCATTACAACAATCATAACATAGGCTAGCTTCTAGGTTTAGCCTCCTTGATCTCGTGGTATATCCACTCTTATACTACCCATATCATCAATATCAATCAAGGTAAGTAGGGTTTTACCTCTATCGAGAGGGCCCAACTCGGTAAAAACATCGTGTCCCTTGTCTCCTGTTACCATCCGCTTAGACGCACGCTCGGGACCCCCACCGAGATCCGCCGGTTTTGACCCCGACATTGGTGCTTTCATTGAGAGTTCTTCTCGGTCGCCACCGATAGGCTTGATGGCTTCTTCAATCAACAACAACGCAGTCCTGTGGTGAGACTTTTCTCCCGGACAGATCTTCGTGTTCGGGCGGTTTTGCATCATGGGCCAATTCGCTGGCCATCCGAGCAGATCGAAGCTACGCCCGCCATCAGTCAGTTTTGGAAGCCTAAACTTCACGGCCGACATCTCGCGGAGACTTGATCTTTGATGGATTCGAGCATACCGAAGCGCCACCAGACCGTCACGCGATGGGAAAGATTTAGCTCGCCATCAACAAGACTGAGGTCGCACATGAGTCCGCCTCACCCATAGTTCGAGCCGATCACAGACGAGGATGTGGCTGGACACCGCCGGGGCTGCAATTTCTACGGCGATGGAGCCGAATATCGACCTTGTCCTTGCAAAGCTCGTGACTCGAGGTGCCGGACTCGCCGACTCAACCTCCCAGGCCCCGCCAATCGAATCCGACATGCCGATCATGGAGTTCACCGATGCGACATCTTTCAAAGACTCACCCTTTGGTGACATCCTCAATTCGCTAAAGTATCTCTCGTTATCGAGAGCCCTCGCCGATCAAGCGCCAGATGGTTGGGATGCGGACGACGAAGAAATTCAAAGCCCACCCACCACCCACTTTATAGCCACCGCCGATTTATCTAACCGACATGCTAGACTACGACCAAGACATCGACGGTATGGACGACGATGCCGAGACGGTTAAGAACCAGCGCCACGGGCACCGAAGACCGCCATTGCATACGATATATACATGGTGGACATCCCAAAGGATGGGAACGGCGAAGAAGCAGCGGAGGCAGATTCCTCTAAGAAACAGCCCAAGCGCCGACGCCGCCGCGCCGCTTTAAATCACGCCATAGCAAGAATGGAGATTCCGCACCGAGACAATAACACCCCGTAGAGTGTCAAGATAACCCTCCAAAGAAGATTCAAAGACAGAGGATTTAAGAAGCCAGCCCTCAAGAGAGAGCGGCAGACGAGGAGGTAGAGGATGATAATTACATGCCTCCCTCCGGAGACAAGGCAAACCTCAACGACGACAAATTGGTCATGCCCGAGGATCCCGCCGAACAAGAGCGCTTAAACGCAGCTAATGGCCACGGCGAACAGCCTAAAGAAAAGCAGCAACAGCTTCGAGCTGATCAAGACCTGCCGACCGACAGATGGACCGAGGTCCTCGCGTCAAGAGCATGAACTCAACGCCTCCAAAGCTACCTAAAACGCAAGTTGCTCTCCGATTAGAGGAGGAGGCATATAAACATTCATCACCAGCAAGACACATACGGCAGATCGACCACCTCGTGGCCGAGACAGAGGCATCTAGGCTCTCCACCGTAACCTTACCTCAAAGACTGCCGAAAAGCGCAGCCACGGGAATGCACCGACTTATGAGACATATTGAGGACAAGTCAAGACAATCAAGATCTATCTACGGATCACGTACGCCCCACGATCCTCGATGACTACCGTCACACGGATACAAAGAATCCGCCGGGCCAACACAGCAGCATAAAGCTCTTGAACTAGGTCGTGATATTGCCAAAGATAGAGGCGCCAAGACACCCACTATGCTTCACAGATGAAGTAATGGATCATCAAACCTCAAGGGTTTAAACCCGTGAACATTGAATCCCACGATGGAACAATGCACTCGCGGTTTGGATCAAGATTATCTCCTTCATATCCATATGGCCCGCGGTGACGATCTCCACGCCATCAAGTATCTCCCACTCAAGCTTAAAGGACCAGCGGCATTGGCTTAACAGCTTGCCAACAGAGTCAATTGGTGTTAGAGGACCTCGAAGCCGCTTCGACAACTTCTGTGGCACATATGTGCGACCACCGACGCCATGACCTAAGCCACATAATTCAAGAGCTGATTTAATCGCCGCATAATTCTCGACACGGTTCCTAACAAAGAAAAATCAAATCGCCGACCGTCCGGATGCAGAGGCCTCGCAGCCTTCAAACATAACATCCGCGATGAGTGGCTAGCCCGCACCTAGGACAGAATATCTCAAATCCATGGCAGCCCTCACATCACTCATGACCCGCTTCGTGCGGGGAGGACAGCTGGCTAGCCCGCAAAGAATAACCTCAAAGAAAATTATGGCAATCCGACAACAAGGACCCCAACGGCAGGTCGCGTCAGAAACAAACGCCGCGTTAACGGCGATAACACCGAGGATACGGCAGCCAACGCCGATTCAGAGGCTCTAAACCCGTCACGAAAAGCCATTTAAAAGAACTACTCCGGTCCGTCCAATTTGGACCGAATACTCGACCGCTTTGCCGATACATGGCACTTCAAAAGCCAGCTAATCACACCAACAGGATTGTTGGGTTTTCAAGCAGTGTTAATTGCCGAAAACAATGACAAGGGGTTGCGAGTGATGACGAGGAAGAGACCCGCCGCCGAACAAAGGAGGATGTATGGTTTCTCACAAGTGCGGACGGTAAACATAATATACGCAACCCACATACCCAAGAGGGAGCGGAAGCGCACTTAGGGACGATATGCGATGGAGCCACGCCTGGTTCAATCCATGGTCCTCTTGCCCGATCACTTTCGATCAAGGGACCACCCCACCAAGATCCGCTTATGGCGGATTCGCCGCATTGGTTTTAGATCCAATCGCCGATGGATTTCACCTCACTAGAGTCTTGATGGACGGCGGCAAAGAGCCCTAACTCGCTTTATCGATACAAGGCGCAAGATGGGCATAGACCCTCAAGGATTAAACCTACAAATACGACCTTCAAAGGCGCCATACCGTGTAGAGGCCAATTGTACAGCTCACCACACTAGAAGTGGTCTTCGATCCCGGATAATTTCCGGCGAGGAGTTAATCTTCGACATAGTCCCGCTCCGCAGCGGGCTATCACGCCTCGCTCGGACGAACCGTGACGGTAAAGTTCAACGCGTGCCGATTATGCATACCTTAAGCTCAAGATGCCAGCCCTCGTAGTCATCACGGTCAACGGAAACATCAATGCCCTCCGAACGGAGGAACACACAATGCTCGCGCGTAAGGCACAGAGCAGCCTCTTAAGGCAATTTCGAGTCCGCCATTAAACGACCGGACATGGCCAAACGCTACCGAGTAACACACATCAAGACCACCGGCACGCTCTCAAAGACGCCAGAGTAATGCGGCCCCAACCCCAGCCCCCGCATGATTGAAGACTAGCCTTCGCACATCATTACGCCCGGAGATACCATGGGCATAGGGGAGGGCACGACCACGACAGCCCAGAGTGCGCTCAACCACACCGGGGATCCCAAGTGTGTCGCTTTTTTGTTTTTCTTTTTTCCACAGAGTCCATTCACCAGAGGCCCCGTCTGGCAAGGGACTCCGCTGAACTCACGATGCAAAGAGCTGTGAAGGACAATGGCTACGATGAACACTCGTGGTCTCCATTATGAGCATTAAATATGTTTAATACACCATTCCGCAGCCTACCCCGGAGGGGGACATGTCTAATAGTCCAACCCTTGCTTACCGTGACTATTTGTATCGCTCGCACTCATGGCAGAATTCCTTGAATAAACAATGCATCACTTTTTGCTTAATATTGCATTCCTTTCTTACATATATGTTCATTTATGACATTTTGCATCCGACGCTTTGGTACGGCCAATACACCAGGGCTTATGTTCCCCAGATTATGGTGTGATAAGTCCTAACACTTTCACAAGTGCAGCACTCAACTTATAGCACTATATGCATCGGTTCAATCATGTCTTGGGTCAATAGTTGGGTTTGCCTGCTCCCATTTTTGGTACCTTACGCCCGCTCTATCGCTAAGGTAGCATCGGGAGAACCACCGCGATTGTGCCCTCGCTGAGCTGGGCGAGCGCCAAAGGAGAAAGCTAAACCGACCGGCCATGATAAGGCGAGAGCCGGTCGCTGCTCGAGAGGTCTTTTCGAGTCACTAAAGACTTATGCCGCTTAGAGCGAGGAACGGGCTTCATCCGCCCAGCGTGATAGCGCCTCAACTCGGCTTCCGAACACTAGGGGCTTCACCAAATTTAAAATTATAGAATTCTAAGGCTAAGGAGAGTGTTCAAGCATTATAAGTCTGGTCGCTTTGTTCGTCGTGGTTGAGCACCTCCCAGATGGACCCAAAATGGGAACAAGAGCGCCAAGTTTATCCCAACACCCAAAGACTGTGGCATGGGGCTGAAGTTTACGACTTGCCATCTCTCGATTTGATAAACGGCCGATAGAAACTAATATTTTAAATTAATAAGCGCTTGCTTAGCGATATGAACAAAGTTTTCAGCAAGACAGTGATAACACATTGCGAGTCTACTCAAATATTACATCTCGAGCACTCATCCGCAATATTGCGGCACCCTTCAGACACTCTTATAATACATTTTGGGCGGCGATACTTTTTGCCTACCGGGCGGCGCGTCCGCCGAAGCTTTCAACATCCAGCCTGCCCCAAGACACTTTTGCACGGCAAGGGCCTAACGGGCACCTTCGATGCAAAGCGGAGCGCTTGATGACCTCCACCTGTGGACACGATCCACCAGCCGCCACACCAGTCAAGTAGCTCCTGTGCATAGCCTCTTCAGCCACACCAACTATGAGGCCCTTCATGGCCTGCTTCGGCTACCTTAGGGAGCTCGACCACCGCTTCACCGGTCTCTAAGGGGCACCAGATGTCCGCCCAACAGCATTAAGACAAGAAGACCTTCTCCGTCGAGCTCCTCTCCTCGGCCTGGTAGAATGCGGCAGCGTCGGACACGCTACGAGGCAGATCTGCAAACGCTCCTAGAGAGCTCCGAATTCGGGTAAGTAATGTAATTCACATTCACATGCTTGCTTTGCATGAAAATTGCCTTACCCGCCGCTATTTTCTTCACCGCCTCAATCTCCTCGGAGGGCCTTATGGGCCTCGCCCTTAGCGGCTTTGGCACTCTCAAGAGCCAAGGCAAGCTCGACTCGAAGTTCGAGTCGCGCCCAAACTCTCATGCTTTTCCACGAGAGCCCGGAGCTCTTGCCGCATCTCCGCCACTCGCTGCCCCGCTTTCCTCGCCAGCTGCTCCACACCAGATACACTCGGTCATGACACGCCTCCTTCAGTGGTCGCCACTTTGTTCGTGGGCCCCGAGTGCCCAAGTTATCCTTGTTATTTCTCTCGCAACCAAAATCCTTTTCTCAGAAGGTACAACTTTAATACGGTGTTACTCACATTCTTTGTCCTCGAGCTGCTTTGGCAAGGCCGAGCTCTGCTCGACTGCTCGAGGTTCTCGCTTCAGCATCGACTCCGCAGCCAAGGCGGCAGAGGTCAAGCAGCAGCTCTCCTGCAATCCCATATTGACATAATTTTTAGAACTCCTCACAGATATCTTTAAAGATCCTCACCGCTTTTCTTTCCAACACCGAACCGAGCATCGTGGGCTACCGTTTATGCGGTATTACATTACATATTTTAAAATTTCTTTCCTCAAAGCCTATTAGAAGGTGCATAAAGCTTCGGCCAGCCCGCCTGGCGAGCTGAACTCTTTCAATCACCGCACTCATGACAAGGCGATATTCTTCCTCGATGGAAGCGCCGCTGAGCGCCCAACAAGTTGTTCGCGCCCGTTGACGGAGGCCGCCGTGTCATCGCCTTGACCTTTCTTACGGCGGGGGTCCGCCGGACTCGAACCATCAAGGGTTCCGGTCGGAGTCCGTGCGAATCCGGAGGTTGCCATGTGGCACCTCCGGCGCCCTCCCCGGAGGGTCCTCCTCGATCCCACCTCGGCCCCGGCCATGAGGGTGGAGGCGGTCGAATGGAATCCACATCCGACGGAGCCAAGGACCCGCCAAGAAGCGGAAGATCGCCCTCGGCCGGACTACAGTGTTGTATGCGGCATTAGAAGGACACCATGTGGCCAAAATAAAGAGAAATTACAAATCATTCAGAACTGATACTTACGATCTTGCAGGGGGCTTGGCCCTTGAGGGCCACCGTCGCCGTCAGCGGTGTGTCAAGGAGCAGTCCGGAGGAAGGGTCCTTCCTCTGACCCTTCGCCTCCCTCGCTGGGGAAGCCTTCCTCTTCTCTCTCCCTCCTAGGAGAGTCCTCTTTCTCCTCCTCGCCTTTGGGGAGGATTCCGCCGAGCCATCGGACGATGAGTCCGATACACATCGGCGCCGAACTCCTTCGGTTCCCGTGGCCTTCTTCTTTGCCTTCTTCTCCGCACCACGAAGGGGTCGAACCAGCAGCCCCTGCCAAACGGGTGTCCGCCGAGTTCGAAGGGGAGCCGACAGCTAACCTGTCCGACATCTTCGCCAGTCCCTGCTAAAGGCATTGGGAGTTTTAGATCACACATAGAGTCAAACTATGAAAGAAATAAGTGTCCCATAAAGGATAGTCAAGCTTACCTCGCCGTCGGGCGCTGCAGGCTGAATCCGCGATCTTCGGCTATGGATGCGGGCTCCGCCTTGAACAGCACCTCCTGTAGCTTCAGACGTCAGGTCAAGAGCCCGCCAGGTCCGTGTCAGCCGGATCAAACTCCCACAAATTGAAGGCCCATTGTCGGCAGGGGAGAATCCGCTTGACGAGCATGACTCGATCACGCTGACAAGCTTAAGCTTCTTGTTCACCAGGGTCCGGAGACAGATCGAGTCCTGCGCTCCTTCCGAACTACCCCATAGCAAGCCCTTCTTCTTCTGTGAGGTGAGCTGCATGGGGATACCAGATCTGAACTCGGGGCCGCTGCCCATTTAGGGTCACACGGCTCGGTGATATAGAACCACCCCGATTGCCACCCTTTGACGGACTCCACGAAGGCACCTCGAGCCGATGACGCGGGCATTTTTCCCACCATGGCGCCCAAGACTGGATTGACGCTTTCACCACCTTCGCTTGACATTGAAGGTTTTAGCCACAAGTCAAGTGGGGCTGGATGCAGAGGAAGGCCTCGCACACCCACGATAAATGCCGAGATGTTGAGGATGAAGTTTGGCGCCAGATCGTGGAAGTCCAGGCCGAGTAGTACATGAGCCCCTGACGAAGGGATGAAGTGGGAAGCCCAGTCCATGGAGGAAGTGGGGAAGGAATACGACCTCTCATGAGGCCCGGGTGGGATGAGCAGCCTCATCGGGCAGCCGGCGCTGATGTCGCTGGATAGGTATCCGCGCGCAAGCTTCTCGATGTGCCCTCCATAATGGAGGAGGCCATCCACTTGCCTCCCGCCTCCGCACATGGCTGGAGAAGGTTGAGACGAGATGTGCGGACTTGGGCGCTGGAGCTTGAGGTGCGGAGATGGATAAGCAAAGGAGGAAGAAGGTGTAGGTAAAAAGGTGGATCCTTATCCCTTATATATGGGCGGACGAAGACTATGCGCCCCCACCGCCCGGTAGAACTCGCTATCTCCCAAGCGCCACAATCAATGGCGCGTTGGGTTACCCACGTCCGTATTGATGGGAATCCCGAATAAGGGAGCATGATCTCGCTCGACAAGACGCGTTAAGGAAACCGCCGCTAGATGCACCGAGGTGGTATAATAAAACGATTCAAGTAAAGGCTTGGTGGTGGTGTGACGCCATGCCACTAAATACGCCACAGATTGAACTTGTATGCATATTATTCTCTACGGTGGTATGTGGAATTTATTTTGCAGAGCCGACACTATCCCGGTGTTCACAATCTTCTATGAATTATTCGAGGAGGAACCCGCCTTGCAATGCCGAACAATATGCTACCGGACTCATCGCCATTGAAGCCCGGTTCGGGGCTACCGAGGGAGTCCTGACTAGGGGTGTCCGAATAGCCGACTATCATCATCGGCCGGACTCCAAGACTATGAAGATACAAGATTGAAGACTTAGTCCCGTGTCCGGATGGGACTTTCCTTGGCGTGGAAGGCAAGCTTACGATACGGATATGTAGATCTCCTACCATTGTAACCGACTCGTAACCCTAGCCCTCTCCGTGTCTATATAAACCGGAGGGTTTTAGTCCGTAGGACTAACAACCATTACAACAATCATACCATAGGCTAGCTTCACGGTTTAGCCTCCTTGATCTCGTGGTAGATCCACTCTTGTACTACCCATATCATCAATATCAATCAAGCAGGAGTAGGGTTTTACCTCCATCGAGAGGGCCCGAACCTGGGTAAAAACATCGTGTCCCTTGTCTCCTGTTACCATCTGCCTAGATGCACAGTTCGGGACCCCCTACCCGAGATCCGCCGGTTTTGACGCCGACACGGCCTATTAACGATGGCCCTTTATGGTCGGCCCATGAATGGACGATTCCAACTCTAGCCCGTTTATGGCCATAATGCGGCCTGTTATTGGCCCATGTTTGGCCAATCGATCATACTACCCGTATAAGGCCCATTGATGATACGGCCCGTAGAAGGCCCATTGTTTCTGCGGCCCGTAGAAGGCCCATTGTTTCTGCGGCCTGTAGAAGGCCCATTGTTTCTACGGCCTGTGGAAGGCCCACTGTTTATATGGCCCGTAGGTGCAGTTTCACTACAGTAAATATTAGCCCATGGTTATTGTGGCCTAGTTTTAAAAAATAGGTTGTTGCAGCCATAAGCAAACCACAAAAAAAGAACTGCACTGACTACAAGCAAACAAATAAACAAGACAACAAGGAAATAAATAAGCAAGCAACTTACACTAGGCTATCACGGCTATTACACATATTACATCCACTAGGCATCAAAGTTCGCCACCAAAGGTAAATATAGGGAACACAAAGAGATATAAACGCCAGAGCAAAACAAGTCCCGAATCAAACCACTTCAAGAGCTCAAGAAACAATATCCTGGTACCCATAATGCCGGCAAGATGCTTAGCAAGCTTATTAACTTTCTCTTGTTTACGCTTAAGTCCTCCAAATACCGCTGTTGCACCGTAAAGTATGCATCTGAATTTCAGGACTTCTCACCCTTCGCTTCGTCGATAACATCTCGATCGATGTCTTTCAACTTGAAGTTGAGACTCAAGAAGCCGAGCTGATTGAGGCAACGAGTTTGAAGAGCTGGTGCCAAGAAGGTAGCCAAGAATCTAACACTACATCAAGACAGGACTTTGGGGTTGTCTCAGTGTCCTCAAGATAGTTTTTATCAGCTTTCTTGGAGACCAACAGGATGTCTCACTATCTTGAACCTTATCTGCACTATTTCCTTTACCATTGCATAACAGGTACTCTTCTCCAATATTTTATCCGCTCTAAAAGGAAAGAAACAAACACATCTCAGGTTTACAATGTAGTATATGAAACTCATTTTGGTAAACCAACAAGAGTAAGGTGGACAGGATAACAAGATGAAACAAACATATATCTATGTAGTATGGTCATTGTATGGTCTATATCATTCTAGTTTATGTTGCCAAATCAAGATAGATACAGTCAATCATATCTATTTAAGACAAAGCAAAGATAGATGTAATATAAGTGTGGGAAACTACACAAGAAGAAACAACACTTGTAATGTGCATGGCATGAGAACATAACTGCTTATTCAATTGAAACCTAAATCAACATAGAGCAAGTTACAACAGCAAACAACCAAACACGTTGAAGAAACAGGTTTAAAACAAACCTGTTGCGCCATTGGAGTTTCAATTGCATCCTTCAAATTTGAAACCTGGTTGGTATCAAGAATATAGTGATGCAAGAGCAAAGTAGTATGAACCATAGCTACGAACCCGACCTCGAGAACAATTCTTCTTCGCTTAAGCATTGACTTCGGGTTCGGAGTGGTGGTCCTCGTGATTTGGGCACCACAGTTGCCTTACTAACTCGCTCGTGTTTGGGTGCTCGTGGTGGAGACGGTGTTGTGTCAACGGAACCGGTGTCTATCTGCTGGGGTTAGAAGGTGTAGCTGGTTCTCCATCCAACTAGGTAGGGGTGCAATCTGCATGAGTGTGGGTTATGTGTGGGGGGCTAATTCTTGGGCAAGTATAACCGTGGTTCTACTCAGATCGATGTAGCACGATCTTTTCTCAAGACCGTGTTTTACTCCCGCAGATATCGCCATCACTCCCTCCAATTGAAATGGCTGATAAATAAGAAAAGTAATTGAATGTACAAACATTGTAAGATAGACAGTGCAATGGATAGTAGGGAAGAAAACAGGCATGAAATAATTCACATTTATGTTGTCTACAAAATGTAATAGCAGGCATAATTTCACATATATGATGGCTAATTAAACAGATAGCATGACACAATTTCACATGTATGATGGCTAACTAAACAGATAGAATGACATACTTCAAAATATGATGACTATGTAAACAGGATGACATGATATAACTATACGATGTGTCTATTAAAGTGGTTGGTATGCCAAAAATCACAAACATGTCGCCGATGGAAACATGATGGCATGATATAATTCACTTAATAGAATGACATAATTTAAAATATGATGACTATGTAAACAGGATGAGATAATATAACTATATTATGTCTTTAGAAATGGGTTGGCATGCCATAATTCAGATACATGCTGTCTATGTAAACATCATGGCATGACATAATTAAAATATATGATTTATATACTAAGGAAGTGAGCAGAGGGCAATTGCATATATGATGTGTCAACTAAGGAGATGGCATTCAATATTGTGTATATGATGTAAAAAATAAGCAATGCAATACAACATATGCATTATATGAGTAATATAACCTCGCCAAGTTTGAGCATACACCTCTGGGGATAATAGGACTGGTCATCCGCCTCAATCCTCCTCTCAAGAGCTATCTCAGAATCAAAGAAGATATCTGCTTCAGCAGATAGCATTGTCTACTCAAGACCTTGTTTTCACTCCAGATTTCTCCATCACCAATTCAAATGGCTGATGCACAGGAAGAGCAGTTGAATGTACAAACATTGTTGACAAAAGCAATGAGAAATACAAAAAAATGACGGCATGATATAATTCACATATATGACGCTTGCCTAAACAGCATGGCATTGCATAATTACATACATAATGCCTTGCAACAAGATAACATTGCATAATTCACATATATAATGTCTTGCAACAAGATGCCATTGCATAATTCACATATATGGTAATTAGACACTAAACGGTGGCATTCACACAAAGCATGTCTAAACTAAGCAAATGACATAGCAACGCAAGATACCATATGCACGATATGAGTAACATAACCCTGCCAAGTTAGGGCATGCACCTCAGGGGGGGAATATGACCGGTCATCTGCCTCTAATCCTCCTCCGAGGAGCTATCGGTAACTAGCAAGACATGCGCTTGGCCGATAGCATTGTCTCGCCTCCAAGACCTTGTTTCCACTCCAGATTTTTTTCCATGACCGTGCCGTAATGGCTGATGCACAGAAGAGTAATTGAATGTACTAAAATTGTTGACAAATTTAACACATAATGAAAAACTGATGGCATGATATAATTCACATATAAGATGATCACAACTGTGGTGGCATTGCAAAATTCACATATATGATGCCTGAAGGAAATATGCCCTAGAGGCAATAATAAAGTTATTATTTATTTCTTATTTCATGATAAATGTTTATCATTCATGCTAGAATTGTATTAACCGAAACATGATACATGTGTGAATGCATAGACAAAACAACATGTCACTAGTATGCCTCTACTAGACTAGCTTGTTAATCAAAGATGGTTATGTTTCCTAACCATGAACAAAGGAGTTGTTATTTGATTAATGAGGTCACATCATTAGTAGAATGATCTGATTGACATGACCCATTCCCTTAGCTTAGCACACGATCGCTTAGTATGTTGCTACCGCTTTTATCCATGACTTATACATGTTCCCGTAACTATGAGATTATGCAACTCCTGCTAATGGAGGAACACTTTGGTGCTACCAAACGTCACAACGAATCGGGTGATTATAAAGGAGTACTACAGTGTCTCCAAAGGCGATGTTGGGTTGGCGATTTCGAGATTAGGTTTTGTCATCCGATTGTCGGAGAGGTATCTCCGGCCCTCTCGGTAATGCACATCACTTAAGCCTTGCAAGCACTACAACTAATGAGTTAGTTGTGAGATAATGTATTACGGAACGAGTAAAGAGACTTGCCGGTAACGAGATTGAACTAGGTATTGGATACCGACGATCAATCTCGGCAAGTAACATACCGATGACAAAGGAACAACGATGTTGTTATGCGGTCCGACCGACAAAGATCTTCAGAGAATATGTAGGAACCAATATGGGCATCCAGGTCCCGCTGTTGGTTATTGACCGTGAATGGTTCTAGGTCATGTCTACATTGTTCTCGAACCGTAGGGTCCGCACGCTTAAGGTTTCGGCGATGCTATTATGAGTTTATGTATTTTGATGTACCAAGGAGTTCGAGTCCCGGATGTGATCACGACATGACGAGGAGTCTCGGAATGGTCGAGACATAAAGATTGATATATTGGAAGCCTATGTTTGGAGTTCGAATGGTTCCGGTGAAACGGAATTTACCGAGTACCGGAGGTTACCGAACCCCCGGAGGTAAATGGGCCTCGATGGGCCTTAGTGGAAAGGAGAAGGAGCAGCCCTAGGAGGGCGCTGCGCCTCTTCCCTAGTCCTACTAGGACTAGGAGAAGGGGCCGCACCTCTCTCTCTTTCCCTCCCCGAATCCTAGTCCAACTAGATTGGGGGAATCCTACTCCCTGCAGGGAGTAGGACTCCTGTATGCTCTTTGGCCGCCGCCCTCCCCTTGCTCCTTTATATACGGGGCAAGGGGGCACCTGAACACACAAGTTGATCGTGAGATCGCTCTTAGCCGTGCGTGCCCTCCACCATATTCCACCTCGGTTATACCGTCGCGGTGCTTAGGCGAAGCCTCGCGCCGTGAAACATCAAGATCGCCACCACGCCGTCAGGCCGACGAACTCTCCTCGACACTCGCTGGATCGAGTACGAGGGACGCCATCGAGCTGTACGCGTGTCAAGAACTCGGGGCGCCGGAGTAACGGCGCCGGATCGGTCGGATCGCGAGGAGAACGACGACTACTTCCTCTACGCCAGATCGCTCCGCCTCGGGTCACAAGGGTATGTGGACAACACTCTCCCTCTCGCTATACATCACCATGATCTTGCGGTGTGAGGAAAATTTTTGAAATTACTACGCTCCCCAACAAAGGGCATCCGAGCCTAGGTTTTTTCTATGGTTTGATGTTTTGCACGAGTAGAACACAAGTGAGTTGTGGGCTATACAAGTCATACTACCTACCAGCATGTCATACTTTGGTTCAGCGGTATTGTGAGATGAAGCGCCTGCATCGACATTACGCCAGACGCTTACGCGAGACTGGTTTCACCGCCACGAGCACTCGCTGCTTAAAGGTGACCGTGGGTGTCTGCTCTCTCACTTTAGTTGAACTGAGGCTACGCCCGTCCTTGAGAAGGTTAAACGAGTCTATTTGACGAAATATCGCTGTGGTTTTGATGCGAGGTGAGACTGGTTCTTGCTTAAGCCCGTAGCAGCCACGTAAAATTTGCAACAACAAAGTAGAGGACGCCTAACTTGTTTTTGCAGGCATGTTGTGATGTGATATGGTCAAGACGTGATGCTATATTTTATTGTATGAGATGATCATGTTTTGTAACCGGTTATCGGCAATCGGCAGGAGCCATATGGTTGTCGCTTATTGTATGCAATGCAACGCCTCTGTAATGCTTTACTTTATCACTAAGTGGTAGCGATAGTCGAGTAGCATAAGTTTGGCGAGACGACAACGATGCTACGATGGAGATCAAGGTGTCGCTACGGTGACGATGGTGATCATGGTGGTGCAACAAGATGGAGATCATGAAGCACAAGATGATGATGACCATATCATATCACTTATATTGATTTGCATGTGATGTTTATCCTTTATGCATCTTATCTTGCTTTGATTGACGGTAGCATTATAAGATGATCTCTCACTAAATTATCAAGAAGTGTTCTCCCGAGTATGCACCGCTGCAAAGTTCGTCGTGCCTGCATACACCACGTGATGATCGGTGTGATAAGCTCTACGTCCATCTACAACGGGTGCAAGCCGTTTTGCACACGCAGTAATACTGGTTATACTTGACGAGCCTAGCATATGCAGATATGGCCTCGAACACGGAGACCGAAGGTCGAGCGTGAATCATATAGTAGATATGATCAACATAAGATGTTCACCATTGAAAACTACTCCATTTCACGTGATGATCGGTTATGGTTTAGTTGATTTGGATCACGTGATCACTTAGATGACTAGAGAGATGTTTTTCTAAGTGGGAGTTCTTAAGTAATATGATTAATTGAACTTAAATTTATCATGAACTTAGTACCGATAGTATCTTGCTTGTTTATGTTTGATTGTAGATAGATGGCTCGTCGTTGTTCCGCTGAATTTTAATGCTGCCTTGAGAAAGCAAAGTTGAAAGATGATGGTAGCAATTACACGGATCGGGTCCGAATTTGAGGATCATCCTCATTGCTGCACGTAAGAGCTACGCCCCGATGCACCGCTAGGTGCCAGCCCGCCGCTGAGCAACGCCAGATGTTATGAACGCCCGCAGAGCAAAGCTGATGACTACTTATAGTTCAAGCAAAGCCATGCTTTACGGCTTAGAACTCGACTTCAACGACGCTTTTGAACGCTATGGAGCATATGAGATGTTCCAGAGTTGAAGTTAATATTCCAAAGTAATGCCCGGATTGAGAGATATGAAGTCTCCAATAAGTTCTATAGCTGCAAGATGGAGGAGAATAGTTCATAGTGAGCATATACTGTAATGTCCGGTACTACAATCACTTGACACAATTGGGAGTTAATCTTCCGGATGATTGTGTCATTGATGTAATTCTCCAATCACCGCCACCAAGCTACAAAGGCTTCGATGAACTATAATATGCAAGGGTTAGTAAAGACTATACTCGAGCTCTTCGCAATGCTAAAGGCTACGGAGGTAGAAATCAAGAAGGAGCATCAAGTGTTGATGGTCAATAAGACCACTAGTTTCAAGAAGAAAGGCAAAGGGAAGAAGAAGGAATTCAAGAAGAACAAAGCAAGTTGTCGCTCAGAGAAGAAACCCAAGTCCGGCCCTAAACCTGAAACTGAGTGCTTCTACCGCAAGCGATCGTCACCGAAGCGAACTGCCCCAAGTATTTGGCGGATAAGAAGGATGGCAAGGTGAACAAAGGTATATGTGATATACATGTTATTGATGTGTACCTTACTAGAGCTCGTAGTAGCACCTGGTATTTGATATCGGTTCTGCTAATATTTGCAACTCAAACAGGACTACAGATTGCTTAACTCGCAAAGGACGAGGTGACGACGCGCTGGGAAATGGTTCCAAAGTCGATGTGATCGCGGTCGGCACGCTACCTCTACATCTACCTTCGGATTAGTTTTAGACCTAAATAATTGTTATTTGGTGCCCAGCGTGAGCATGAACATTATATCCGGATCTTGTTTGATGCGAGACGGTTATTCATTTAAATCGAGAATAATGGTTGTTCTATTTATATGAGTAATATCTTTATGGTCATGCACCCTTGAAGAGTGGTCTATTTCTTATGAATCTCGATAGTAGTGATACACATATTCATAATGTTGAAACCAAAAGATGCAGAGTTGATAATGATAGTGCAACTTATTTGTGGCAATCGCCGCTTAGGTCATATCGGTGTAAAGCGATGAAGAAACTCCATGCCGATGGACTTTTGGAGTCACTTGATTATGAATCACTTGGCACTTATGTAACCGTGCCTCATGGGCAAGATGACTAGAACACCGCTTCTCCCAAGACTATGGAGAGAGCAACAGATTTGTTGGAAATCATACATACAGATGTATGTGGTCCGATGAATGTTGAGGCTCGTATGATATCGTTATTTTCTCACCTTCACAGATGACTTAAGCGATATGGGTATATCTACTTAATGAAACATAAGTCCTAAACATTTGAAAAGTTCAAAGAATTTCAGAGTGAAGTTGAAAATCATCGTAATAAGAAAATTAAGTTTCTACGATCCGATCGTGGAGGTGAATATTTGAGTTACGAAGTTTGGTCTACATTTGAAACAATGCGAATAGTTTCAAGAACTTACGCCACCCGAACACCACAACAGAATGGTGTGTCCGAACGTCAGAATCGCACTTTACTAGATATGGTGCGATCTATGATGTCTCTTACAGATTTACCGCTATCGCTTTGGGGTTATGCTCTAGAGACACCAGATTCACACCGAATAGAACACCGTCAAACTGCTGAGACGACACCTTATGAACTGTGGTTTAGCAAGAAACCAAAGTTGTCGCTTAAAGTTTGGGGATGCGATGCTTATGTGAAAAGCTTCAACCCGATAAGCTCGAACCCAAATCGAGAAATGTGTCTTCATAGGATACCCAAAGGAGACAGTTGGGTACACCTTCTATCACAGATCCGAAGGCAAGACATTCGTTGTTAAGAATGGATCCTTTCTAGAGAAGGAGTTTCTCTCAAAGAAGTGAGGGAGGAAAGTGGAACTTGATGAGGTAATAGTACCTTCTCCCTTACTTGAAAGTAGTTCGTCGCAGTAAACCAGTTTCAGACACCTACACCAAGTAGTGAGGAAGTTGATGATGTTGATCATGAAACTTCAGATCAAGTTACTGCGTAACCTCGAGATCAACCAGAGTAAGATCCGCACTGAGTGGTACGGTAATCCTGTTCGAAGTCATGCTACTAGATCATGATGAACCTACGAACTATGAAGAAGCGATGGTGAGCCCAGATTCCGCAAAATGGCTTGAGGCCATGAAATCTGAGATGGGATCCATGTATGAAAACAAAGTGTGGATTTTGGTCGACTTGCCCGAGGGTAGGCAAGCAATAGAAAACAAGTGGATCTTCAAGAAGAAGACCGACGCCGACGGTAATGTTATCGTTTATAAAGCTCGACTTGTCGCAAAAGGTTTTCGACAAGTTCAAGGGATTGACTACGATGAGACCTTCTCACCAGAGCGATGCTTAAGTCCGTCCAATCATGTTAGCAATTGCCGATTTTATGATTATGAAATTTGGCAAATGGATGTAAAGACTACATTCCTGAATGGATTTCGAAGAAGAGTTGTATATGATGCAACCGTAAGGTTTTATCGATCCAAAGGAGCTAAAAGTGTGCAAGCTCCAATGATCCATCTATGGACTGGTGCAAGCATCTCGAGTTGAATAAACGCTTTGATAGTGTGATCAAAGCATTTGGGTTTGTACTGCACTTTTGGAGAAGCCTCAGATTTACAAGAAAGTGAGTGGAGCTCAGAGCATTTCTGATCTTATATGTGGATGACATATTGCTGATCGGAAATGATATAGAATTTCTCGGATAGCATAAAGGATACTTGAATAAGAGTTTTTCAATGAAAGACCTCGTGAAGTTGTTACATATTGGGCATCAAGATCTATAGAGATAGATCAAGACGCTTAATTGACTTTCACAAAGCACATACCTTGACAAAGTTTTGAAGAAGTTCAAATGGATCAAGCAAAGAAAGGGTTCTTGCCTCGTGTTACAAGGTGTGAAGTTGAGTCAAACTCAATGCCCACCACCGCAGAAGATAGAGAGAAGATGAAAGATGTTCCTATGCTTCAGCCATAGGCTCTATCATGTATGCAATGCTGTGTACCGCACTGATGTGTGCCTTGCTATAAGCTTAGCAGGAGGTACCAAAGTAATCCAGAGTGGATCATCGACAATGGTCAAGAACATCCCAAATACCCGAAAAGGACTAAGGATATGTTTTCAGATATGGAGGTGACAAAGAGCTCATCGTAAACGGTTACGCTGATGCAAGTTGACACCGATCCGGACGATTCTAAATCGCAGACCGGATACGATTTACACTAAACGGAGGAGCCGCTGCTTGGTGCAGCTTCTAAACAAAGCGTCAGAAGGGATCTACATGTGAAGCGGAATACATAGCAGCTTCGAAGCAGCTAATGAAGGAGTCTCGATGAAGGAGTTCATATCCCATCTAGGTGTCATACCTAGTGCATCGGGTCCAATGAAAATCTTCTCGTGACAATATCGAGCAATTGCCTTAGCAAAGGAATCCAGATTTCACAAGAGGACCAAGCACATCAAGAGACGCTCAATTCCATCCGGACTTAGTCCGTGGGAGACATAGAGATTTGTAAGATACACACGGATCTCTAATGTTGCGCATCTGCTGACTAAGCCTCTTCCACGAAAGCAAAACATGATCAACACCAAGACTCCATGGGTGTTAGAATCATTACTATGTAATCTAGATTATTGACTCTAGTGCAAGTGGGAGACTCAAGGAAATATGCCCTAGAGGCAATAATAAAGTTATTATTTATTTCCTTATTTCATGATAAATGTTTATCATTCATGCTAGAATTGTATTAACCGAAACATGATACATGTGTGAATGCATAGACAAAACAACATGTCACTAGTATGCCTCTACTAGACTAGCTTGTTAATCAAAGATGGTTATGTTTCCTAACCATGAACAAAGGAGTTGTTATTTGATTAATGAGGTCACATCATTAGTAGAATGATCTGATTGACATGACCCATTCCATTAGCTTAGCACACGATCGCTTAGTATGTTGCTACCGCTTATCCATGACTTATACATGTTCCTATAACTATGAGATTATGCAACTCCTGCTACCGGAGGAACACTTTGGTGCTACCAAACGCCACAACGTGATCGGGTGATTATAAAGGAGTACTACAGTGTCTCCAAAGGCGATGTTGGGTTGGCGATTTGAGATTAGGTTTTGTCATCCGATTGCTCTGAGAGGTATCTCCGGCCCTCTCGTAATGCACATCACTTAAGCCTTGCAAGCACTACAACTAATGAGTTAGTTGTGAGATGATGTATTACGGAACGAGTAAAGAGACTTGCCGGTAACGAGATTGAACTAGGTATTGATACCGACGATCGAATCTCTGCAAGTAACATACCGATGACAAAGGAACAACGATGTTGTTATGCGGTCCGACCGACAAAGATCTTCAGAGAATATGTAGGAACCAATATGGGCATCCAGGTCCCGCTGTTGGTTATTGACCGTGAATGGTTCTAGGTCATGTCTACATTGTTCTCGAACCGTAGGGTCCGCACGCTTAAGGTTTCG
>JAHHZJ010003017.1:0-34328 GCA_021437245.1 Aegilops speltoides | reverse complement strand
AAGCATCTCCACCTGTTCTCATGTGGATAAGAGCCAAAGTCTCTCATCATAGTCACTAGGGACTCATACCCACCATCCTCGTGAGCAATCATCACACCGAGATTTGCATTCTCTCGAAATGTCCTCTTCCTTACAACGATTTACAAATAATATCACTTGTGTGCCCTGCGACCATGGAAGAAGAAGAGCTCGCAGGCCCGCAGGTGTTTTGGCGATAGTGGTGGTTGTGCCTGCTTGTATCACGGTTGGAGGTGGCACCAAGGAGGTGATGGTGCAAAGGAAGTAGATGATGCTGTGTCCATGATGAAGGTCGACCAAGTAAAAGTTAAAGGCCGCCATGCCTGCCGATCCTGACTTCACGCTCAGCTTTACAAGCAAGATGGAATAAACGAGTGATATTATTATAATCCTTATAGTCTAGAATGGTCTAATCTCTATTTAATCCACCCGTAAAACGTAAGCATAGCTTCATTCTCCTCAACAATACCACATCTAATCAAGCCAGTTTGCAATTCCGATAATATTCTTCTACAGAATTTTTCCTTGTCTTAAGCGCTGCAATTTTTGAAGTAATTCACGCTTGATAATATGGTGGAACCCAACGAGCACGCATAAGTTTTCAAAGCAGCCCAAGTAGTGGAACAGGATATAATCTACAATGTTCGACCACCAAACACATGCAAAGCTAGTGAAAGAACAAACAGCAGCAGGAACACGCTCTCCTCGGATATTGTAAACATGTAAATCGTTGTTCAGTTCTAACTCCCAAGTAAGATATATATCGGAACATATCTACCCTCAAATGGTGGAATATTCAATTTCAGTTTAGGAGATGGTCATGATCTCGCACTGAGGGGAGCCCTAGCATTGCCATTATTTGCATGTGGACGACCGTGGTTGTGGTGCCGGTGGTTGCACGAGTTCTGATGTTGATCAACCTCCTCCTCGTAATCTCCCACATAATCATCCTCCTGCACCAGCAGCAAAGAGTGAGCCAAAGAAGCACCAACAGAGTAGCAGGCACCAGCAATTTTGTCCTGCTCAAGAGGAACACGCTGAGCCTGGCCCACCGATTCGAAGGGGCGAGTTGTTGTCGCAGAGGTGCGATAGGTGCAGAAGGTGGTTGTGGAAAACGCGAAGCAATTCATCAAACTTGCTATCAAGCTTTGTTTCAAACGCCTTCTCAATGCCATCTATCTTCCATGGCCTCGCAAATCTGTTTATCACGCCTTGCACCGTCCAATCATCATTTGGCAAACTTATTTTTTCCTTTTTTCTTTTTTTTTCCTTTTTTTTTTTTTGCCTTTTTCAAAGAACAACAA
Organism: Aegilops speltoides; assembly: GCA_021437245.1. Classification (NCBI taxonomy): domain Eukaryota; kingdom Viridiplantae; phylum Streptophyta; class Magnoliopsida; order Poales; family Poaceae; genus Aegilops; species Aegilops speltoides. The sequence goes on along the minus strand of JAHHZJ010003017.1, from coordinate 33,006 downwards.
AATATTCCTCCATTAAGTTGTTGGTTGAAAAACACCGCAGCCAAATTTTCCAGTCTACCCAAGAAGAAGTGATCGAAACCGAACAAACTCAAAGCTGATAGTGATTGGGGAATCAACCGTGGAATGATGGAGCGGAAGGTAATTGGTGAAAATCAACAATAACAATTAGTCAAGTGAATAACGCCAAGAGGTGATCGGTGGTTAGGTGCGATAGAGAGGACCTGGAACCTAACAAATATAGTCAGACGTACAAGGAGGAACTCTTTTTCTTCCTTGCATTTTTTCCTTTTTTTTTTTTGCAACAAATTTTTTAAAAGTTACAAAGGTCAAGCCACCAAATTTCCACTAATTTTTTTTTTGCCGACTATTTTCTTGGATGGGAAAGTTATCCTAATCCAATATTCCGGTATCTGGAAATCGAGACATGAAACGTCCCCATGGGGTGGTTTCTGGCGTTGAGATGAACTTGAACCGACGGTGGCGTTGAATTGTAAACCAATCGGAGGATTGAAGGCGACAATTACCGGGTTATTCGCGGCAAACAGACACAGAACTTCAATTTCCTATAAGATGAAAGCTTTATTGATCATGGGGTTTGACGCTTTTCGTCGCTGAACACAAACGGCACGCGGTTGTATGGCTAACTTTAATCTAAACAAAACCTAAGTCAAACGGTGCCTAAGGTGATATATGGAGGAAGAGGGGTGAATTTCGTGCCTTGGTGGAGGGGTCCAAACTAACCCTATCTCTTGTTTCCCACACATACGGATCTAAAAATAGCCTATACTAATGTATTTTGAAATTACATGGGCCTGGCCAATAATAAGGTGACGAAGACTCAGATTAGCCTATGGACTAATATTATGAAGTGGCATCTTGTATATTTGTCCAAGGCTTCATGCACTCTTATGGTGGCTTCAAAGTCCCGAAATCATCACTTGTAACTCCGTCTTGATCTCCTTTGCATGCCATCAACTCCATGTGTGTTCTTGCTCCAATGTTCATCCTTCTCCAAGCTAGGCCCTTCATTTGTAAGCAAAACAAATGTATCCAATTTAGGCAGCATCATATTCTCATGAACATTAGAATCATTACCAAGAAACCAAAGTACCGGTAATTTAGTTGGCATGCGAGCTCTAGTAATTGGTCCAAGATGTATAGCAGAGGGCTGTGGTGTAATAATGGTATTGATGTCCTCATCACCAGAAATTCTCCCCTCTTCCTCCATATATACAGCCCTTAGGGCAACCGCTAGACTTTGGGTTTTGTTTAGATCAAAGTTCACATAGCTGCAACTTCCGATTTCGCTTGTGTTCAACGACCATAAAGGCGCCGTAACCCCACCTTGATCAATAAAGCTTTATCTTATATTCGCAATATCCAGATTGCAATCTCAGTTTTGCTTGTTCTTCGCTTGCTCGCAGGAAATAGACCCGTGGTCAGGTTGATCGTGTTCGTCGGTCAATAACCTCTGGAGTTGGTTTAGCGACATTAAGGCTGACGCCCTCGACGCCGAGTCGGATCCAAAGTTTCACTTTCCACCAAAACGAAATCCACCATCTCATCGAAAGACGGGACACCTTTGCTTCTATCAAGTGGTATCAGATTTCCAGTGTTCGTGAGATTTACAGTTTTTCGAGTTTAGATCGAGTCCGTTTTCATACCAAAATTTAAAAAGCCAAAAAAATATTAGGGATCATCATATCCAACCAATTGAGTTTGCATAATCTTTTTCGATTTTTTGGGTTGAATTTTTTGCCATCATCGTTCAGTTCGGTCTTAGAGTCTAGTCTTTAGAGTTTCAAGTTCCGGTCATGTTGTCACGCCACCGCTATCATCGCCCCATCTACCACCACCGCTATCCGCCACCGTCAATGAATATACCACCACCCGCCGATACCACCACCCGCTACAATACCACCACCAATATCCACCACCAACCAAGTTCCTTGCATATTAGATTTGTTTTGATCCATTAATTTCCATTCGGTTTCTTGTCCGAGTAGGTTTCGGATTCCAGCACTTTTGCTTCAGAAGATTGGTTCCAAAAACGCATTGAAACCAGCTTAGGCCCAAAATTTTCCAAAAATGCACGCAAAAAAATTTGCTATCCTATTTTTGGTGTTTCAACGATAGACAAAACAAAAAAGTTTTTTTTGACCGCTTCATTTTTGTCCGCTGAAAAAAAATTTGGTCAAAATTTCGTGTTGGCCCTTCATTTACCCGGGAGTTTTAGACACTCGCCTTATAGTGATTTTCGAAAGCGCCAAAAAAAAGAAAAAAAAAAACGGGCCCTCCCTTGTTTACGCAGGCCGTGATTTTGTTTGTTTAGGTCGTCTGCCCTTTCTACCAACCAAAGAAAACCTTAGGTTATTCAACTTTTCACCAATTGATTTTGCTACCTTTTTTATTATAAGTTAGCCCACATCTTAGCTGGCGCTTTGATTTCCCCGAATTTGCCAAGTTTAGAGTTTTGCTACAACTAAACACCCCGGGTAAGAACCGTAAAATTTGAATTTGCTTGCGATTTGTACCCCCACCACACCACCACCACCATTCCTGTAGTTGGGATCATATTCGTGTGTTTTTTGTCCTAAAGGCGGATCCGATTTGCTGTTAGAAGACCCAAAAACGCCTCTGAAATTTAAAAATTTAAAATGCAAGACAAAAATTTGCACCATAGGTTGGCATTGAGAAACGCCGTTATAGAAGTTTTGAATTTCGCTTTTCCACAACCAAAATTGGAAATTCGGCCCGCCCCAACAGTTTCCGAAAGTTTGGACACTCAAAGGTTTTTTGAGCCAGACAAAAAATTTGTGCCCCGACAGCGGTGTTTTTTGGCTGCTCGCTTGGGGTACCAGGAGGATATGAGGTTTACGATTTGAATGATTATTCGAACCACCAAACCCCAGCCCACAACCACCAGGTCCCCAATGCAAATAAGGCTTTAGGTTGACAACTCATACCTCTCCCTAAACTGAAATTGAATATTCCACCATTTGAGGGTAGATATTTCCTGTTTATCTTACTTGGGAGTTAGAAACTGAAAACGATTTACATGTTTACAATATCCCAGGAGAGAGGTTCGCGCGTTTGGCCATAGTTTGATGGTTTGGGGTTGAACATTGTAGATTATATCTGTTCCAAATACTTCTACTTTGAAAAACTGCTATTTGACTTTGGTTCCACCAATTTCAACGGTTACTTCTTGCACGCTTGACAAGGAAAAATCAAGAAGAATATTATGTGAATTACAAACCCCGAAAAGTTGAAGAATAAGCTATGCTTCAGTTTTCTTGGATTAAATAAGAAATTCACCATTTAGTAAAGGTTTAATAATATCACTGTTACCACTTCTTGTAAATGAAGGAAGGCGGTCGGCTTGGGCCCACAACTTTTTTTGGGGTCGCTTTTATCATGGCACCACTTGGGACTGACTCCTTTTGGAAAGACCAAAAAATATTCAAATGCAATTTTGGGGACTAGGAAATATTCAATAAATATTTATGTTATGTAAAAAAATACTTAAAACTTTTGGTTTTGTTAATTTGGGAGGGAATTTGACAATCCAATATAAGATAAAAAAAGAATTTGGTGTGTTAACAAGTTTCCCAGTCACTTTTGGGCCAAGAAAATTCCAAGTCCTCACTGGACAGTTGAACGACTACCTGATAAAACCAAAATTTTTCATACAACTAATTGGGTGATTTTTTTGTTGGAAATAATTTTTTTTTTCCAAATTAATACCTTAAACCTTGGGCTTGAGTTATGGACGAAACAATTGAGTGGAAAAGAGAAATAGGTCCAAAGGTTTTAAACCCCACTTGGGCCCATTGGCCTTTACGCCTGGGTTAGTTTTAGGCTGCCTTGGGACCCTCCCACTTTTCCGACCCTTGTCCTTTAAGTAGATTCATCTTTTCCCGGGATTTGTTTACTTAAAAGGCCATTCCTGGGACTTGTTGGCCAACACTGACCAAGACCGAGGTCCCCACCTTTATCAAATTTCTACCCAATTTCAATTGCTTTTACAACTTGTTGTTTTGTTGCCTGGGAATCCTTCTGGCGGAGTCCGGGGTCAATAACCTCCGGGGTTGGTTTACAAAAGGCGCAACTCGGCCGCTTGTGTCGGACCCCAAAGCATCCACCAAATCATATTTCATTCCATCGAAATCAAGCCTTATCAATTTCGCCGGTTGCTCGGAGATTTTCGTTAAGTTTGATGTCCCGCATTAACCTTAGTCCATGAAAAGCCCAAAAAGTTACACTTTTATCATCCAAGCCACTTTTCAATTTTCATTGTTTCATAATTGAAATGGCACCCGTTTTTCTGGTTTATTCAGTTTTTAGGTTTGAATTTTTTCAATTAGACGTGTCTCATTATCCCTTGCTGCCACCATCCCATCTTTAATTTACCAGCAACTTTCATTTCTAATCTGTTGATATTAATTTCGGATCCTTGCTCTTATCTAGTTTTTTTAAAGAGGGGAAAAAGGGGAAAAAAGAGGGGAAAAAAAAACGGAAAAAAAAGAAAGTATGGATCTATTGAATCAATCTCGTACCAATTCGGATTTAATCTGTTTTTTGAGAGAAAAAAAGGAAAGAAGGGGGGAGAAAAAAGAGGAGACCGATCTAAATATTGACTATTCAATATTTGAACCTCAAAACGGCTTCTAAATAGGTTTTTGCCCTCCGGGTTCTCAACACAGCTTGTTCCAATATTTCGGCCGTTTTTGAATTCTTTGACTCTTATATCAACTCGAATTGAGTGATTCTTTGCATTGGAAAGCTTGAGTTAGTAGCATTCTTTGAAAGAATTTATCATAAAATTTGCTCAAACTTTTCAAGAGGAAAGTTGAAGAGACAGTTGTTGTATATCCGCTTGGTAGTTGTTTTCATCATTATCTTCACTATTTGATCTTCACTTATCTTGCTGTCAAGAGCTACTTAGTATCCTTCATTGATGCTAGTTGTGCACGCCGGACCTCATTAGTGTTCTAGGCTTGCCTCTAGTCCGGGTTAGCCTAGACCAAAGAAAAGACGGCTGAGCGCTTATTCAACATTGCATCTTAATTGATTATTGCTAATTTTTGCTACCATATAAGCCAACCCAGCTCCACATATTTCTAACCGTATACGACGCTCACCGGAATCGCTTACACAATCTTCGAGTTATTTGACATCGCTTTGCCCGTCACCACCGCCGATGGTAAGAACTTGTAAGATATTGATATTTGCTTTACGGAGCACTTTACAACCACATCCTAGTAGTTCGAGGAACATTATTCGGAATTTTGTTTTTGTTCCTACTAATCATGAAGGTTCGAGATAGGTTCTTGGACGATGGACACATCTTCACCATCACGAGGTTGGGACAACACACACAACCACATGGTCAGGTTATCTCTTTACCGCATTTGAGGGTAGATTTAATTGCTATTTATCTAGCTTGGGAGTTTGAAGTAGAACAAGTTTTTAGTAACCACGTTTTCCAACTTGAGCTAGAAGTGCCACAGGCATTTACGGTTTTGCTTCAGTTTGGTGGAGTGATTGTAAGAAAAATATTGATAACCAACCCACAACTTGGAAAGATTTGAAATATGTAATGAGAAACATTTTTCCCTCCTTACTATCCTCGGAATTGCTTCACAAATTTGAACAATTTAAACAAGGCAACAACACTGTTCATGCTTACCAAAGAGTTCAAATCTTATATGCATCATTGTGACATAGAAGAATCTAAGGATGATAGATGAATAGATTTTTGGTGGTTTGAACCATGATATTCGGAAAGATTTCAGATTTCCTGCTGATTATGGTATTATGTTTGTTGTACCTTTGAGAAAAGTACGGAGGATGCATTGGGGACTACAACAACTACTATTCCAGTTCATGCTCACCACCGGTTGGTTCCTCCACCGTACCTACTAGAGCAGCCCCACCCCGGATTGTGAGGCGCATCATCTCAAGAGCATGGTATTGTCTACGCCTCTTTACATCACACGCCTTTGGAATGGTAACAAAGAAAGGTATTGATGATTTAATTCAATGAGAATGATGCATCCCTAGGTTGAATGCATCATGTGTTGAGTTACCGGTGATTTGAGCACATCAACTATTTTAGAGAATCTTGAAACTGCATGAATGCGCTGTGATCAAACAATGAAATACCAACAATTTTGAGTGCACCCATTGAATTAATGTTGATGCAAAAAATCAATGTTTAATCATTTTGATATGACCTCAATCTTGGTGATGATTCTGTTCAATGACTCATTGCATGTTTGCTTATCTAAGCATGTTGTAGCATGTAAATTTGATTCAAATAAGGTTTATTCACCAATGTTGGGATGGTTTAATGATGAACATTGTCAAACTTTTGAAATAAATAAGAGTTCACTTATATGTGCAAACTGAGTTGCAATATTTTCATGCCTTCTAGTTCTTGTGCTAATTTGTTGTTTTAGATTTTATGAACTATGCAAGTTACTCATCTATTCATGTGTCATATATGCAAAAACAAGGAAGTAAAATGGATGACGATACATATACAAATGTACACCTTGTCTCTTTTGTTAGCCACATTTCAGATTAACAACGCCGAGGACGGCTTTGTTTTCAAGAAGGAGGATGATGAGGACATGACTACCTTTGATAAGACCAAAATATTGCATAATGCATATTTGTGGTGATTTCTAGTGCAAACTATTCAATAATATATTTATGTTATCCAAAAAAAATACTTCACATATTTTGTGTTTTGTCTAATTGCAGGTGTATGGGACATTTGTACAATCCACATATGAAGATAGGGAAAAGGAGAAGTTTAGGTGTTGTTCAACAAGTCTTCTCACGTCACTTTTGGGCCAAGAGAAGATAGAGTCCAAGTCTCTCACGTCGGATTCAGACGGACCAGCATACCGACCAAAACGTCAACAACTTTTTCATACGAACCCGAATTGGGTGATTCTTTTTTGTTGGAAAGTAGATTTCATTCTCTTCCAGCACAGTTGAATCACCTTAAAAGCCATCGGAGCGTTGAGTTATGGACGAAACAATCTGACGCTGCACCAGAATCCGAGTCAAACTAGAAGTCCAAAGGTGTTACGCCACCTCCACTTGGGCCCATTGGCCTTGTACGACCTAGGGTTAGTTTTAGGCTCCCGACGCCCTCCCACTTTGGCCGCCACCCCTTGCTCCTATATAAGTAGATCCATCTAGTAGCTTTTCCCCGGGATTTGTTTAGTTAAAAGTTAGCCATTGCAACTTCGGTACTTCATTTGTGTCCAACACTGACCAAGACCGCACGGATCCCCACCTTTATCAATACTTCATACATACCGCAATATTCAGATTGCTTTATCATATTCTTGCTTGTTCTTCGATTGTTTAAATAGACCTTTGGTCGTTGATTGTCCTCCCGGCGGGTCAATAACCTCCGGAGTTGGTTTAGCGACTAAGGCGCAACGTGGCACGCTTGTAGTCGGATCGCCAAAGTCATCTTCACCAAATCGATAGTTATCGCCTCATCGAAAGATCGACACCCCGCCTATCACCAGCATCATCTACTTCCACCCACCATCACCTCCTTCAGGGCCACCCCAACCGGATACAAGAAAGGGAAAACCACCACTATCCGCCAAGAGCACCCCGGCATGCACAGAGCCTTTCTTCTTCCATGGCCAAAGGCACACAAGGATAGTATTTGTCGTCCAAGGGAAGAGGACATTTTTAGAGAATGCAAATCTCCTGGATGATTGCAGAGGATGGTGGGTATGAGTCCGTTAGTGACTATGATGAGGAGACTTTGGCTCTTATTACACATGAGGAACACGGTGGAGATGATTCTTTGAGACACAATACATGGCTGTAAGGCCGACAGTATGAATGTTTAGTTGCTCAACGGTTTTGAGTGTGAAGGCACAAGTGAGCAAAATCAGAGGATAATTTGTTCCATACAAAGGAGTTGTGAAGGAACGCTTCTATTCGGCCATCATAGATGGAGGGAGCCAACAACTTGGCTAGCATGGAGATGGTGGAGAAGCTATCTCACCACAAGACCACATCCACATCCTTACTACATCCAATGGTTCAACAACAGGGCAAGGTGAAGGTAACACGCTGTCATGTGCATTTTAGTATCTCTACATATGGATTATGTTGATTGTGATGGGTACCACAAGCATGTTCCTTGTTACTTGGAACCATGGCAATTTGATAAAAATTCGACACCATGGTAGAAACAATCAAGTACTCTTGTTCATAAGGATAAAAATATTACTTTGCTTCCTATGACTCGAGTCCATTTTGAAAGATGATATTGATAGAGCTAATAAAGCAAAACAGGAGAAAAATAAGAGTGAAAATGATTGTGGAAAAGAATTTAACAACACATGAAGCCAATAATAAACCATCTAGTTGCTTCAAATTAAATTGAAAAGTGCATGTTTACTTGCCAAAATCTGATATTGATGAGCTAGATTTTAGCAAATCTATTTGCTATGCTTTTGTGTAAAGAGGCATTATTTTCATTCGAGGACGGTTTTCCTCGCCCCCTGTCACTAACATTTTGCAGAGTTCCGATTTTCCACAAGACGCACCGGATTACCACCTATTCGAGGGATTGGCATCAAATTGACTTAATTCCATCATTACCCAACCGGCACCATACCGCATAACCAGAGGAGACGGGGGATTATGCGCCAACAGGAGCTGCCGACAAAGGTTATAACGAACCCTTTAGTCCTTGTGTTGCCTATTATTCTAGTGCCGAAAAAGGATGGTACGCCACGATGTGTGTTGATTGTAGAGGCATCAATAATATTACTATTCGTTATCGCCACCCTATTCCTAGGCTAGATGATATGCTTGATGAATTGAGTGGTTACAATATTCTCCAAAGTTGATTTATGGTGGATACCATCAAATTCGTAGAAATTGGGAGATGAATGGAAAACAACATTTAAAACTAAGTTTGGATTATATGAGTGGTTAGTCATGCCTTTTGGGTTAATTAATGCACCTAGTACTTTCATGAGATTAATGAACGTTTTACGTGCTTTCATTGGACGATTTTGGTAGTCTATTTTGATGATATATGATTTATAGCAAATCTTTGGAAGAACATTTGGAACATTTACGCTTGTTTTTAATGCTCTCGGATGGTTTTTTTTTGGGGGCCCTTTTCCCACGATTTTTTTTTTTTTTTAAAGGGAAAAGAAAAAAATTAAAGTTTTGGGGGCCGCAGCCCAAAACGGTCACACAAGTGAGGAGTTTTCCTCCTGGTTTTTAGGTTTTGGAGAGATTTCAGCACCATTGTGCACCTCTCAACGAGCTTACAAAGAAGGATGTGCCTTTTGTTTGGGGTACCAGAAGAAGCCTTCACGGTATTGAAAGCTGTTGACACATGCCCTTTACTCCAACTTCCTGATTTTAATAAGACTTTTGAGCTTGAATGTGATGCTGTGGAATTGGTTAGAGGTGTTTATTCAAATGGCAAACCTTTTCAAATTTTCTGAAAAATTACCTAGTTGAATTAATTTCTCTTTGATAAAGAAATTGCCTTTTTATTTAGCAGGAAATTTTTATGGCCCAAAGAATTTTTAACATTAATAATTAAACTTTAAAAGCAAGCTAAATGTTAGAATCAAATGGGTTTTCTTAATTTCCCTTACAAAAAAAGAAGGGAAAAAATTTTTGTCTTGCTGGCCCTTCCCCCGAAAAACCTTAAGGACTTGTTTGAGGCCCGTTGGAGTGTGAGAAGACGACTTGATTGTTTGAGTGGGGAACTTGAACTTGTGGTTTTTTGAAGCTTGTGGTTGTTTGGAAAAGGTTGTTGAGTGGTTGGGAGGGGGCTTGGTTTTGGGAGGGAAAGTCTTGATGGTCTTCGCTTTGAAGCTTTGCACGTCCCGGTTTGTAGTTGGTCACACTTGATTGGGAATGGTTGGAAGTCCATTTCGATGGGATGGTTGGTCCTTCAAAATCTGCCATTGTTTGTCATCTTCCTTGAATTCTCAACATCTTCCTCTTTTGAGATTTTAACATCTTTGTTCCTTCTTAGGAGTTGTACAAAGGCAGGGGTATTGGGACAAAAGTTCCATGAATTTCCCATTTGACCCAAGTGGTATTGAGGTTCCCTCTTGTTTGGGCCGGATTGTTAATATGACCTAGTTTGGGAACTCAATGTGCCTGCCCCTTTTTCCCATGGTTTCAAACGGTTTTGTGACCTTAATGCCCTGAGAGGACTTGGGAATTGGTTCCTTGAACTTATTTCTTGATTCTGCGTTTCTTATTGTTTTGGGTGGTTGAGAGCGCTTGAGGAGGGTTCTCCCAGTTGTCTTGGCGGGGGAAGCCTGAAACTTCCTTGTTGCCTTGGGTTGAGGGCGGGGGGGAGGACTTGGGGTTGGCTGGCACGGTTTGGTGTTCCCTTTTGATTTTTCTCAACTTCCCTTTTTGGGTTTTTTGGGGGGCTGTTTGGCCCCACCAAGATTTGGTGTTGTTGTTGAAGAGGAGTTCGCCGTTGGTTTGGGTGGCCGCCGTTTGTTTTGGGTGGAAGCGTTTCCCGGGCGACCCCATTTGCTCGTTCCCAAAATTTTCATCCTTCCTTTGGAGATTCGTCGTGGGGTTGCGGTGCATGGTCTTTGGGGGCTCGACAAAAGGAGTGGGTTCTTGTGCGAGAAGGAGTCGCCTGGCGATTGAGGGTGTTTGAGGGAAAGGGTATCCCTTCACCAAAAGGGGGAGGGATTTTTTTCCTTTGTCCCGGGTTTGTTGCAAATCCAGCCGAATGCAATGGTGGGATTGTCCCTCCCTTCGTTTCCTTTGGGAGCTTTAAAGGGTGGTTTGGGACAATAATTGCCCCTTGCTGATAAATGGTTTTAGAAGAATTGGCCTATCCACATTTCAAGCAAAGTAGTGGTAAAAGAAAAATGAATAATTTTTGAGGTTGAAAAAAAGTTCCCAAATGGGAAATAAAAGCCTTTGGTACCGATTTGCGTTCAATAACCGTAAAAGCTTTTGTGGACTTTTAATTGGGGCAAAAATTGATTCAATCAGTTACTAAAAATGTTGAAGAAATTAAATTGCTTATGCAACAAGTGAAAGCAATTGGTCCAAAACCCTAAATTTTTGTAAACCAAAAGTGACCTTGGAAACCCAAAATGCCTTTTTGCAATATAGAAGGAGCAACATTGGGAAAAAGGGGATGGAGTTTGCACCCATGGAAAAATGAATGTTATCCCAATAATTAAGTAGGTTTGGCAATACCAAGTATCTTTGTGAAATTTAATGTTGTATATGCATGCCGTTTTAAAGTTTGCATTTTCCTTTCAAAAGTTGAGTAGAGCCTTTTTTATGCAAACTTATAACAAAAAAGGAATACAACTTGTGAACCAATTATTTTGGAAAGCACCCGAGTTGTTTTGGGTTGCCAAGTGAAAGTTTGGGGAAATAATGGTGTTGGGGTGGAAAGTGGAATGATGGTTTCAATGCAATTGAAGGAAGGATGTCCGGATGACCTCACAAATAACCCCCAAATACGCTTTTTTGAGTCAACCAACTTATACCAAAACGGCCGGAATATCAATTGTAATAAATTAATGCAAAAGGATTTGTTTTGGGTTTAAGGGAAATTGGGGGGGGGGGATGATGGAGGGATTTGGAGGTGGATGAGGTCAGAACTCAGTTTTCAGAGGAAGCCAATGGGTGTGAGGAATTAAACCATTTTACAAAGCCCCTCCTTTTCCTGGCCATTCTAGGCTCACAAAAACCCCAAAACTGTATTTTTCTTGGTAAGATTTAAGTTCAGAGTTGGGAAAAGGATAATTTGTTTTGCCAAAAAGGGCCACGGAAAATAACTTCAAAAACCTGGAGTTGATGGTGGGGGATCAAGCGGAGTTCAATTGGATTTCCTTTAACCACCATAAGGGGAGAAACTTATCAAATATTCATAATATTCGCCCATACATTCATGCGCCTTTTTTGGGCCGGCCCAGAATTTCGTCTTGATGGTTTTTTGGTCCAAAACGGATGGGTTAGTTTCGGACCCCCCCAAGGGCCACGAAATTCACCCCTTCCCCAAAATCACCCTTCACCGAGACGGGGTTTAATCAAAAGCGCCATACGCAATTCCTTTCCTTTTGTTAAGACGCAAAGGCCCAAAACCCCACCTTGTCAAAAAACAACGAAATGTTGAATTAGTTTTTGGTTTTTTGTTGTGAGGAAAAGATGGGGACGTTCCGGGGTCAATAACCCTGATTTTACACATATACCACCCTCACCATTGGTGTGATTTCCCCAAAAGCGAAACCACCAATCAAGCGGAACCCCTTTAAGGGGCCAACCGTGATCCGGGCGGTCCATGATGGGTTGGGGAATCCGGCGGTCCCACGCCGGATTCTCAGAACACAAAAGGGGTGGAAGAGAAGGGGAGGGGGATTAAAAAAGTAAACACAAGTCCACGCACAATAATCCAGGTCAAAAACAACAAAAAATCAAATAACTCCAAAAAGGGGTATTTTGGGATTTTCTTTTAGGGCAAAACAAAAATCCTAAAACCGAGGTGGGTCCAAAACGTGATCAAGGGCTCAAACCAATATGATAACCAATTTATCTTTAGGAGGGGTCCAAAAAAGAAGCCGGGCGAGGGAAACGGGAAAACGGGAAGGAAACCTCCGGATAACCCAAGGTCGATATCGGACGGTGATACTGGTCCAAAATAACAAAGGGTAAAGGGCCGTTTTCCCGGGGGTCGAATCCCGGGGTTTCCCCGTGGGGTCAACATGGTCTTCCTTTGGGAGGTCCCGATCTCCGGGGGTCCGGCGGCTCCCAACTTGGCTAATCCGTGTCCGTAAGGGGGGTCCTTTTGGTTGGGGGGGCTGGGCTCGCCCCGCCCAAACTTTGGGGTGACCCGGCGAGGGTCCGGTTTCCGGGGGTTACCTTGGATCCCGGATAGGGAGGGGTGGTGGCCCGGCCAGCCGCGGGGCCGAGCCCCGGTCCTGTGGTGGTCCGATGATCCGTTAGGGGAGGTTCGCCCTTTGGATTGGGTGTTTGGGGCCGATCTTCCGGTTTCGACTTGGCCTCTTCCACCCCCCCCCCACGGGCTTTCCCCCCCCCCATCTTTCCCCCATTTTGTTTAGTTTTCTGGTCCTGGTGGGTTGCATAGGGCCGCATTAAACCTTGCTATGGAATCAAAATTTGGAAGGGTGACACCCTCCAAGACTTTGCATGCTGAGTTGGTTTGGGTTTTGGGTTTGAGTGGTCCGGGATTATTGTCTCCCACCTGATTTAGGGGAAGGGACTTATCCCAAGGGCAAGCACTTGGACTTGCCTTTTCATAAACCCCACCCCATTTATCCTTACCCACCAACAACCATAATTTCCCAATTTTTTTGATTGGGCTTTTCTCCTAATTTCCATTGGACCAACTTCAATCCCAGTTCCTCATTCCATTGCATTGTGCAAACACCAAGCTTGAACCTTTTAAGGGGAGTTTTGAGGGGTTTGCCCATTTTGCACTTAGGGAGTCTCCATCATTTGGTATCCCCAAAGAACACCGACCATCATCCAAGCTAACCTGAAAGATATCCCCTTTGCAAATTATTGTTAATGCCCATTTTGCCATTACCATCGGAATAGCCTTTGAGTTTGGCCAAGGTTTTGTCACATTGGACCATTCCTGTCAACCATTCAAATTTATCTTATCCTTGTGTCGTTTTTCCCTTTCCAATTGTTCTTTTTGTGATTTCAAATGGCCTGAAAAAAATTTTGCAAAAAGGGCAAAATCACAAGTCCATAGCTATTTTGACAAAGATTGCAAATCTAATCATTGTTCATTTGAAAGAAACACCAACCTTCAAGTACTTGGATAGTTCCATTTTCACATATTTTGAAATGTGATGATTGGCAAAACTCTCCTTATTTCAAACGACGCTTTTATTCCATTTTTAGCCTTCTTGGTTCACGACCCCAACATCCGTTTGGCCGTGGATTCTTTCTATTTCCAGATTTATAATTTGGAACTTTTCAACATTAGAGCAAATTTTGATTAAATTTTTGGCCACATCCTCCCCTCCACTTAAGCACGATTAGCCACAAGGTTGGCAATTAATTCCCGCCACATTTATGCTTATTCACTTCAACTTTTGGTCAAAGGCATTGGAAGTTTTACTCCCACCAATTTGCCGAAACGGAGGAACGGCATTCTCTCCGGCTAGACAAAACGACCCCGGGAAAACTCACAAAGGCCATCCACCAAAGAAAATCAAGCCAATCAAGTTCAGAGCAAAAAGAAACCCAGAACCACCCCAAAAGGAAATCTACACACAAAATTTTTCCCAAAAGGGACAAGATCGGTGGAGGAGATTGGCCATTCAAGTCCCTTTCCCTTCATCACCCAAGACCCAAAAGGAAACCAATCCCCCCAAAAGATGCAAGGAAATCCCCCCCAATTACATGGGCACCATATGCTCCCCCAAAGGGCAAGTAACCTCCAAGCAACATGTGCACGATTTACGATTTAACGACATCTACTACGAGCTCAAGCACGACAACGACATCATCATCATGAAGATGCTCCACAAGCGCAAAAGCACAAGTCCCAACAAGACCTACTTCACGCCAAGTCCAAGCTTCAAGAGCACAAAAGAAGACCGCGAGACGACCACCACCAAGACGGCGCCATTGGCTACACCAACCACTTTGGCATCTTCGCCAAGTGCTATCAAGGCATCTTCGCTTTTGGACGACGGCATCTTCGCTTACTTCCCACGAGTACGCCTACATCGACTTCATCAAGTACAAGGCACCACCTACGAGCGAGGGTGAAACTTCCATCTTCGAAGCCCTCAAGGAAGATGGCGAGCATGGGACACTCCCTTCGGTCATGGAGACGAGCTATGAGGTGCCACATCATATGGGCCTCCAACAACAAGACGGTGACAAGAGGGTTGAGCATGGGACTATCCCTTCAAGGCGCATTTACAGAGTTGAGCATGGAGACATTTGCACCAACATCTCTCCGACAACCACATATGTCGAGATGCCCCAAGTGCCATGTAAGGAGAGCCACCACCACATGAGAGACATGGGTGACTCCACCATATGTGACATTGAGAGCATTTCGATGTAGGGTGGAACCCTAATTCGCCGATCTTTCACGCTTGAGGGATCCACAAGAACACGATGAACACGGGAAGAACGGAGAGAAATCACACGGGAAACACTCAAGAACAAGTCCAAATCACACATCCACTAGACAATCAAACACACAAGATCACAAGGTACATGAACAACAAAGGAAAGATACAAGGTAAGGTTCATCTCCAAGAGGAGGTCTTGATGATATCCTAGATGGATCTTCCCTAAAGAGGGGTCTTGAATCAGGGGATCTTCTCCTAGATGGAGGTCTTGGCCTCCAATGGAGTAATGGTCTCTCTCTCAAGAGTAGAGATAGGTAGGAGCAAAGCTCACTTAAGAATGAGCTATCACTTTGCTAACCCTAGAAAGGAGGTGGAGGTGGTCTATTTATAGTCTAAGCCACGAAGGGGTAAGTGGAGAGGGATACAAGGCCAAAGGCCTGGGCTGCAAGACAGGCAGGGCGGTAGTACGACTCATGGGCGGTAGTACCGCTTGAGTGGTAGTACTTGCTTTGGGCGGTAGTATCGCTTGAGCGGTAGTACCGCTTACTTTGGGCGGTAGTACCGCCTTCTTCTCGGATGGGCAGGTCCTTCTTCTTCCGCTCGCTTCCACGCTCCTTGCGACGGTGTAGGCGTCCTTGGCGCTTGCACTCCTCCTCGCCATTCGTGAAGTCCGACAATACCTATGCATGCACACGAGTGGAGTGTCAAGTAGTATACCATCCTCAAAGGGGTCAAGTGAACACGTAAAGGAGAAGATTCACCTTTATGTATGAGAAGTAGAGGTCGACGTGTCACTTGCCAAACGGACTCTTGACATGGTGATGACCGAGGATGCTCCGCGATCATCCCTCCCTTGGAAAAGATCCACCGGATCGAAAACCAAATCACCATGGAAGAGATGGCTTCCATGAAGAAGTGGACGCTCACCAAGTACTCGCCATCTTCAAGCTCGCAATGGGCACCTCCAATGTCGCACCGCCTTGGGATTCCTTCAAAATGAGCAAGGACAACAAACACTTGGAAAAACAAATGTGGTTAGCATTAGTGCAAAACCAAGCATTCAAGAGGTGATTCGCCAAACAAGTGTTGTCATCAAGCATAGCATATGGTTTGACAAAGGATTGTGACATGGCATGTAAGACATAAATTGAGCACAAGCAAAGATATCATGGGGACAAGCATGTAAATGTGAGGTAGAGATGCAAATATGTGTGACAAGAGCATAAGCATCTACCTCGAGGTCATAGCAAGCATGCATAAAGAGCTCGACAAATGGTCGATGGTAGGATAGGAATCATTCACAACACCAAATAAGATGAGAATTTAAAATTCTAAACAACCAATTGGGGTTAAAAGTGGGCAAGACAATAAAGAAATTGTTCATAGGGTGTAGGAATATAATTGGCAACCAAAGGCACAATTAAGAAAGACTTGTTCAACCAAATTGAAGGCAATAAGTGAATTGTGCAAACCAAAGGAAAACATGGCAATTTATTGGGTGAAGAAATATCTTTGGTGCAAACCAACCAATGAAGTAGCCAAATATCCAAGAAAAGGGATGCAACCAAAGGTTTTTATTCTTAAAGCAATGGAAAATGTGGTTAAACATGGTGGAGGAATTATCTCCCTAACAGCCTTGGCAAATGGTGGAAGCAACACTAAGTAAGATCCACAATAAAACCAAGGCCAAAGAAGGGATGGTAAAACCTTAAAGGTTCCTTGTTCCTTCACAATGCTGAATTAGGAAATTGGTTATTTAAGGCCTGGTAAATGGTAAAGAGGGCCGCCTTCAACAAGGAATGGTCAAAACTCCAAAAAGTGGAATCACAACTAAGCCAAGACCTTAACATTGGTTGAAAACAAGGCAAATTTGTGGGGGCAAATGGAGATAAACACAAATTTCATTCCATATGATGGTTTCTTCCCGCAAAACAATTAGAACACAAGGCAATGAATAAATATTCAATTAAATGGCATATTTCAAAAGGCAATAGGGAAATGGGTGGCAAAAGGGAAGCAACATGCTTCAACAAGGAGTATGAAAAAATCCCAAAAATATGGAAAATGCCTTGGGGGCAATTAATTAAGCAAGACTATAAAGCAAGTTGAACCAATACATGGGGCAAATCATCTAGCAAAAGGCCCACCAACATGGAAATAACATAGAATAGAATAATGTGAAACATTAGATGGGGGTCACAAGCATGGAAAGGATGAAGCAAGATACACAAAGGAACAAAATGACATAATGTGAGAAGGGTAAATGGCCCATAACCCAAGAGCCAAAGGGGAACCGGGGGGGTAAAGACAATCCACATGATCCCAATTCATCGCTGTTTTAAAAGTCTTTGTCAACTCTGGATTGGCGAAGGGACAAGTATTCATGGGTACCTCACAAAAGAGAACAAACCAAAAAATTGTGCAAGGTGGTAAATGTACACATCATCCATCATGATGTGTATGTGCAATGGAGTTAGCACAAGATAAGCATCGCTCAAAGAAATTTGATGTGGTATAGAAACATGTCAACCATCATGAAAGAAAAGGATGTATGACATGATGGGGACAAAATTGAGAATGCAAGTATTGGCACATCAATAGTATGTTTATTCGTGGGTAGCATATGGTGCAAACAAGTATGGGGATCATGCAATGAATGGGATGGATCAAATTTCCTAACATGTATGAGGAAAATGGGGTCCCTCATGAGCAATATCGAAACATCATATGGAGAAAATGGACAACATCCAAAACAATGCATATCCGGTTAGGTGGTCATGGCATGGCATATGAGATAAATGATGCAAAGGAGCATATCAATATCATCACAAGAAAAACAAATGCCAATAACCATGTGCTTGTCATCTATGCCATATGTGCAAATTGGGTTTATTTTAATGGCATATGCATAGTCACTATGAAGAGATTAAAAAGAAATATGATGGATCTCATGCATAGCATATGACAAGTCAAGCGGATTATCAAACATGATGTGACCTAAAGAATTGTCACAAGAAATCCTATGTAACATGGCATCACAACTAATAGACTCCACAATAGAATCATCATACTCATCATAAATGGGCAAATCATCGATGGGGAAATCATACTCATGAAGCATGGCAATAGGTGGATCAACATCATGCAAGAAATCAATGTCAAGAATGTCCACTAGTGGGACTAGAGCATCACCCCACCTTTGTTACCTTTTGTCATTCCAAAGTGGTGTAGGTGAGGTGGGAAAGACCAAATGGTGGTCATCTTCATCTTGATGGAACCATGTGGGGGTGCATCATAATCCACCATGGCCATCGCCTTGTCCAAAGGGAGGACGGTCGCCGAGGATCGGCGGCCCATCATAAATGGGACCTAGCACCAAACGAGAAGACACAATAGAGGTAGAGGTCAAGTTGTTAGAAATGCAAATGGCCTCACGAGACCTATCAACTATCTCACTCTCTTATGTGGTGGTTCACTCATTCCTCAAAATAGGTGCACTCAAACTCACGATGGTGGAGTCACCATCTCACTCAAGTGGTGGGGTTGTTCCCTCACATGGGAATTGTGGCAACTCATCATGTATGGGGCTAGTGGTGAAGTCACCTCACTCTCAATATGGTGGCAAAGTCACCAAGTCATCAACGCCGTGGTCGGGGGAAGATCCTTGCTCCAACCTCTGCCGGGTCGCCGGGAT
This sequence comes from Aegilops speltoides, assembly GCA_021437245.1. Taxonomy (NCBI): domain Eukaryota; kingdom Viridiplantae; phylum Streptophyta; class Magnoliopsida; order Poales; family Poaceae; genus Aegilops; species Aegilops speltoides. The sequence continues at coordinate 14,181 of JAHHZJ010003017.1, read as the reverse complement.
GAAGGCCAAGATGGCACATCATCACTTCGCCGTGGATGAAGGCCAAGATGGCACATCATCACTCCGCCCCTAAGATGGAAGCATCCTCCATGCTCGCCACCTTGTCGCCGCCTCCAAAGCTTGGTCCTTGGGAGCATCGCCTTGGAGCCTGCCGGGCTTGGACATCTTGGTGGTACTAGCCTCATGCTTGTTGTAGAGCTTGGTCGCCAATTTTGCTTTTGGAGAAGCCTTGGCCTTCATGAGTTTTGTTCCCCTTTGAGAGCACCAATGTAGTAGTCGCCGATGGACTTGTAGTTCTCGAGGACGATGGTCTTGAGATGTCGCAGTAATCCCATCATGAAGTGGAACTTCATCAAATGGGGTCGCCCACGCCGCTCGCCGCAAGGCAATCATCATCTCCTTGAAGTACTTGTCAATTGACTTGGATCCTTGGGTGGTGTTCTCCAATTGGCGCCGGTTGTTCCGTAGGTTGGAGGCACAAACTCCCGCAAAGCTTTTTCGCCTTTGGGCCAACTCATGTCATAGTACCCAAGGGTGTGAAGCCACCATGCCAATGCGTAGTCGGGAAGTTTCTTGTTGGGCACTTCACTTGATCTTCGGAGGAACTTGATGTAGCTTGAGGTAGTCGCCCATCAAACGCCCCACTGAGGTACCTCGGTTCGTGGTCCCATAGAAAGGAATTTGTGGTCGCTTGTCGAGGTCGAGTAGCTCGTGGAAGTCGCGGACTTGAGCTTGGGTAGCTTCTCGTGTAGTCTTGAGGTGCTTGTTGGCGAAGATGCCGTATGTCCGAGGGCAAGATGTTTGAAGTCGCCATGAAGATGCCAAGGAGATGGTGGTTCGCGGGGTTGTTGGTGTTGAGTTCTTGACCTTCACGTTTGTTGGTGATGGTGTCGATGCCGGCGTGATCTTGCCGGAGATGGTAGCTCAAGATGTTTTGAGCGTTTCAAGATGAGGAAGATCGCCAGGACTTGATGAGGGCTTTGATTCCTCCATTTTAGCTTGCATCTTGGCGCCGGAGTTGTTGTTCGGCATCGAACCTGCCGTCGTTGTTGTAGACCGAAGATGAAATGCCTTGCCTATCCATCACAAGACTCGAGTAGAGGTGAGTAGGAAATGAGATAAACAATACCAAGTTACCTTTTCCCCAAGTTGAGGATGTATCTGTTTCACTCAATTGAGATGAAAGAATAGTGGAGTTGGTACGGACTTGTTCACTCACACCTATCAAGTAAAGCTTATGGTAGAGCTCGTGAGGATAGTGGCACAAAAATTTAATGCAAAATGTTAGCAAGAGTCAATAATGTTGAAAAGATTCACAAATTGCAAGGAAACAAGTAGACCAATAGCAAAGAATGGCACACGGAAACACACACACGGATAGATAAAATGGGTCGGAACCAAGGAATGAGCACAAAATTGGAATCCACGGAAAACGCCTTGTTGCACAACTCAAGAGAGACGTAACGATTGCTCAATAGGCGGATACGACACTTGTGCACAACCTATAAGACGCAAAATGGATATTCTTTTATCCCAAGTATGCTATATATGTATGGTTCCCGGTTTTCTCAAGCATGATATCATATGATGTAGATTTTGTATGGCTCTTATGTGCAATGGGTATGATGCTATGGCACTTGCTCACGAGCTCTTTTGCCTCTTTTGCTTAAAAGTTTTTCTCTTTTTTTTTCTCTATGGCCACTTTTTAAAATGCAAAAACTAAGATAGCAATTGTGTATATGCGGAACAAACTTGAGGCACAATGGATGATATGATACCAATATGATATGGTATGTATGCAATGGAAGGTATGGACCACTAATGTGCACAAGTAACGTTCCGGCAATACTCAAATGGCTAGTCTCGATAGGTAAGTGACGAAAAATGGGCTAGGGGTTAACAATGCAATTTGCAAGGATATACAAAGGGTCGGAGGTTACCGCCTTATGGGATGAGTGGGTGTTCTTGGTGTAGATACCAAGATGATGGAGACTCGCCCCTAAGAGCCAAACACCTAAGGAAACGGAAAAACCGCAAACTCAAAATCTCAAATGACAAATGTCAAATGGTGGTAGCGAAAGCTGGTGGTTTGCACTAGGCAATGCGGAAGTGGAGGATGGCTATAACGTGTCGGTTGAAGTTCCCCCTAAGTAGAAAACACCTTAGGAGACACAAGGCACAACTCAAAAAAGCTCAAACAATAATTGGGTTCAATGGTTGTGGGGAAACATTATGAAGTGGTGGGTGGGTGGTTGATGAAAAGCAACCGTTCCCTAAGAAGCCTAAACACCTTAGAGACTCAAATCACAACTCAAACAACCACTAATGCTATAAGGAACAAAATGGGAAGGGAAAGTCGGTGGTTTAATGGGATGTTTGGTGGAAGCCCTAGGCAAAGATGGCAAAATTCACCAAATGTGATGGAGTCAAATGATGTTGGTAGTATTTTTGTGGGATGGGGATGTCAATAGCTTCAAAACGAGCTAAAGAACGTCAAAACGGACCCGGATGAATTAGTTATGGGCAAAACGGTGAAACTCGGAAAGCTGAATGGCCAGGGCGGTAGTACTGCTCGGGAGGGCGGTAGTACCGCTCGTGTCGGATTTTTCGACTGTTTCGGCTGAAACAGGGCCTAGCGGTAGTACTGTTAGCGGGGCGGTAGTACCGCTTGAGGTTCTCAGCGGTAGTACCGCTCGAGGGCAGTAGTACCGCTCGTGTCGCGATTTTTCGCAGATCAAATCGGGCGATTTTGGGGCGGAAATGGATGATTTCGGGGCAAAATTTGATGGATTTCGTGGATGGAAAGACGGAAACTTGGGGAATGCTAGATCCACTTGAAACCAAGCAAATCCACGGATCAAAATCAACAAAACATCATCAAACCAACAAATCACAAAAAATTTGGGGCTATTTTTGGTGGGATTTTCGAATTTAGGACGAAAACAACAAAATCAAGCTAGAAAACACGGGTAGGGGCTCCAAAACGTGATCAACGGCTCATGATACCATATGATGTAGGGTGGAACCCTAATTCGCCGATCTTTCACGCTTGAGGGATCCACGGAGAACACGATGAACACGGGAAGAACGGAGAGAAATCACACGGGAAACACTCAAGAACAAGTCCAAATCACACATCCACTAGACAATCAAACACACAAGATCACAAGGTACATGAACAACAAAGGGAAAGATACAAGGTAAGGTTCATCTCCAAGAGGAGGTCTTGATGATATCCTAGATGGATCTTCCCTAAAGAGGGGTCTTGAATCAGGGGATCTTCTCCTAGATGGAGGTCTTGGCCTCCAATGGAGTAATGGTCTCTCTCTCAAGAGGTAGGTAGGAGCAAAGCTCACTTAAGAATGAGCTATCACTTTGCTAACCCTAGAAAGGAGGTGGAGGTGGTCTATTTATAGTCTAAGCCACAAGGGGTAAGGGAGAGGGATACAAGGCCAAAGGCCATGGCACAAGACAGGCAGGGCGGTAGTACGACTCATGGGCGGTAGTACGCTTGAGCGGTAGTACCGCTTGCTTTGGGCGGTAGTACGCTGAGCGGTAGTACCGCTTACTTTGGGCGGTAGTACCGCCTTTCTGACTGGGCAGGTCCTCTTCTTCCGCTTCGCCCACGCTCCCTTGCGACGGTGTAGGCGTCCTTGGCGCCACTCCTCCTCGCCATTCGTGAAGTTCCGACAATACCTATGCATGCACACGAGTGGAGTGTCAAGTAGTATACCATCCTCAAAGGGGTCAAGTGAACACGTGTAAAGGAGAAGATTCACCTTTATGTATGAGAAGTAGAGGTCGCACGTGTCACTTGCCAAACGGACTCTTGACATGGTGATGACCGTAGGATGCTCCGCATCAATTTCCTTTGAGAGGATGATTGTGACCACCACTAGCCCCACACATGAGAGCATGCCACACATCCTATGTGAGGTTGAGCGTCATTTGAGTGACTCCACCAACAATATGAGTGAGTGCATCCTTGAGGGAGGGAGTGAGCCACACCACTTAGTGAGTGAGGTAGTTGACACGGCATGTGAGGCCACCATAATTTCTAACGACTTAACCTCTACTCCCAGTGTGTTTTCTTCTATGGTGATAGGTCTCCTACATGACGACACGCCTACCATTGATGAGTCCATACCTCCTATGGAGACGACGATGGCCATGATGGACGATGATGCACCCCCCACATGGTTCCATCAAGATGAAGATGACAACGAGACGACCTTCGACACATCACCTACAACACATGAGCGACGCTCCAAAGGTAACATAGGTGATGGTGCTTCTCTTGTCCCACTAGTGGACTCTCTTGACATTGATTGCTCCCATGACGTTGACCCACCTATTACCATGCTTCATGCTAGTGAAACTACTTCATTCCTTGACTTACCTATTAATGATGAATATGATGATAAGCATGTTGAGTTGCCTAGTTGTGATGCTATGCTTCATAGGATATCATGTGAAAATTCTATTGGTCACTTCATGTTTGACAATCCATTGAACTTGTCATATGCTATGAGTGAGATCTCCCATATTGCATCATTTCAATCTCAACATAGTAACTATGCATGCCCCATTAAAATAAATCCTATTTGCACTTATGGCATAGATGACGAGATGATGGTCATTGGCTTTTGTTTTTCATGTGATGATATTGCCATGCTCCTTTACATGATTGGCTTAATTCATCCAATATGTCGTGCCATGATCACATTGTTCCAAATATGCATTGTTTTGGATGTTGTCAATACTCCACATGATGTTCCTACTTTGCTCATGAGGAGACCACCATAGTTTCTCATACATATTAGGAGATCTTGATGCATTCCATACTTTGCATAATTCCATAATTGCTTGCACCATATGCATAACATGAATAACAATGCTCTCGATATTTCTATGATGCATTACATCCTTTGAGTCTCCATTATGATATACATCATAACAAACCTCTCATGATGGATGACATGTTTCTATATCACGATCTCATTTATTTGAGCATTGGCTATTTTGTGCTAACAAACACATGCACGCAAGATCATGATAGATGATGTGTACATCTACCACGCACACACAATTTTCCCTTTGCCTTTGTTTTGTGTAGGTACTCATGTATACTCGCGACCTCTCAATCCCAAGAGTTGATTAAACGAGCTCTTGAGAGCAATGATGACTTGGGATCCCGTGGACTATCCTTACCACCATTCCCTTCAGCAAGAAGGACTACGCCAACTCCTCTACTTGGCTCTCACACGGCTATGGGCAATTTACCACTTTCACATTATGCTCATATTACCGTGTTCACTTTGCATACTATGCTTGCTTCTATGCCTTTGCCATGCAATTGTTACCCTTGCTTGCATTTACCCATGATTCACAATTATGCTACTCCTATGTGTATTTGCATGCTTGGTGGAGATCCTTGTTGCTATTGCCATGTTTATCATGTGCCCCATACTATTGATGCTTGTTGTGTTGGGAGAGTCATTATGCCTTATTGCTATTTACATATGGCTTCTCACCGAGATATTCATGATATTTTTCTCACATCTTGCTTTCATGCTTGTGCCATGTCTTGTGAATTATTCATGCACACTATTTGCACCAATGACATGCTTGCCATGATTCCTTTTAGTACGTTGCATCTTTGCACTACTAGCTTGCTTAACTTGATTGCTATGATTGCTTGCTATGTTGCATCACCCATGTTCCACTATTACTTGCTTTCTTGGGTTGATGACATAGATGTTGATGCCTCTCACTTGATTTGTCGTGATCATTGTCTCTTGTCTCCATTAGTTGCATCTCTCATATCACCTTGTATTGAGTGCCAACTTGCTATGCTTATTGATCTTGGAGACTTGGACACTCTACTTGTGATGCATGCCTGCTTGATTGAGCCTATTGCACTTGGTTGTTCTTGCATCATATGCCTCCATACTATGAAACGCCCCTTGCACTTTCTTATGATGAGCATGATGCATACACTTGTTGGGTATCTTACCACTAATGATAGGTTTTGCATTTCCGCTAACCTCATTTGTTTTTCCGAGTGTTTGTCATGTTCTTTCATTTTGAGGTTTCACAAGCATGCCATTATGCGACAAATTGGTTATGTGAAGGCATACAGGATGTGCGACACCAACATTTTCGACATTCTCATAAAGGTGAACTCCTTCTCTTTGAGCAATCCTCAAATATGCATATTGGATGGGTCACTCTTTCATTGTTGTTTCCTTCTTGTTGTCTACATGATACATCTCGTGATCGGAGGAGCGACATTGGAGATTGGCTACATGGACCTTCACATTGAGGAGCGCTCACACTTATTGGATGCACCTTCGGAATTCCACTCATACCTCGACAATGAGCTTTGGTACACCAACACCTCCATATTTGTTGATTGTGCTCATACATGTCATGCTCGATGGACATATCATGCTCACCACAAGTTTGCACCCCATGCATGGATTGACTCACATTGTGCTTGCCTTGTTGCATCTATCTCCATGTCATCCAAGATATATGAGCTTGTGCATTTCATTAGCAAATTTGTTGTGATCTTCCTTGATGGCATATTCATACATCATGATCATATTGCCCACCATCAATTGCATGATAACATATACATATTGAGCATCCATTGCCATGTTCATGCTTTTGATGCACCATCCCATTATGACATCATTTTGCACAATGGTAGAATTTGTCGCTTTGTCCACCATGATAATTATCCCATGAATTCTTTGCATATCGTTCTATATCATCTTCATAAGCTTCATGCGCTTTATCATGCACTATCCCTAAGGACGGACTCACGATTAATTGACGGACACTTTGTGTGCGCTAAGCATTGTATTTCCAAGTGTACTTTGTGTTTGATCATTTTGCTTGTACCACATACCGGAGACACCTTGGAGTACTTGAGTGCGCAATGCCTTCCCCTACGCCCCGCTACAAGCCCGCCCACGACACACGCTTTCCATGGTGATGAGGATCACGATCCGAGATCGGATCTTTCCAAGGGGGGATATGATGCGAGCATCCCACGCTCATCCCCATGTACACTCCGACTACTTCCAAGCCCCAAGGATACATAAGATGAGACCTCGACTATGCACCATTGGACACAAGGTGAATTCACCTCTTCAAACCGCTACTTTCCGCATATGAGACACAACACTACCTCATGCATGGACCTATGCGACACTCAGTACAACCAAGATGATCATGGAGAATCCAAGGACCAAGGCCAAGCATGGAAGAGGAGAAGGAAGAAGAAGAATGGAGCAAGACCGAGTTGCCGGATCATCCGGACACTCCACCGGATCATCCGGCCCAGCGGATCATCCGACCCTTCCCGGATCATCCGGTAAACGCATCAAGGCAACAAAAGCCCTCGACGAAGCCGGATCATCCGGACGGTCGCCCGGATCATCCGGACTTCGACACCGGATCATCCGCCACCATCCGGATCATCCGGACCTCGCTCAAGGCAGAGAAAGGCCCAAGGGCCCATGTATCCCCTCTCACTTACCCCTTCGTGGGCTAGCACTATATATACTCCCCACCTCCTCCTAGTTAGGGTTAGCATTGATTAGCTCATATTTGTGTGTGAGAGCCTTTGCTCATCCACCAAGATTCTCCTCGAGATCGTGGACCTCCGCCTAGGAGAAGATCCATTCAATTCAAGACCCTACCTAGGGAAGATCCCTCGTGGATGCAAGACCTCCTCCGGAGAAGAACGGCTACCTTTGTATCTTTCCTTTGTTGATTTTGGACCATGTATCACTCGGCTTCATGATCTAGACCTTGTGTGATTGATCTCTTGTCGGTTGAGTGTCTCTCTCGCTTTCCCCGTGATTTCCTCTCGTTTTCCCGCTTCTTCGTGTTCCTCCGTAGGATCCCTCCAAACGTGAAAGATCGACTTTAATTAGGGTTCCACTCAGTCATTGAGTATCATTTTTAGCTAATCTTCAGCATGGGAATTTTGTTCAACTGCTTCACGTACCGTATGTTTGGACAACCTGCAGTCACAGAACATTGTCTACTATGCTTAGGCTGTTCTAAAGAATAATAAGAAATTGGAGGAATGCTTGCCAACCGGGAAAAATTTTCCCAAGGGGGGGCCCGGGCCCCAGGGGAAAAAGGAAAAGGAAAATTAAAACCCCAAGGCCAAAATAACCCCAATTCCCCCAACCAAATTTCCCCCCCAAACCCTAAAAGGGAAAAAACCCCCACCGGGGCCCCGGGGTCCCCGGAAACCGGAAAAGGGGAATCCCGGAAAAGGGATTGGGGGGGGGAAAAAAAGGAAAGGGGCCCCCCCCACCCCCCTTTTTCCCCCCAAAAACCCCCCCCCCAAGGGGGCATTAAAAAAAGGGGAAAGCCTTTTCCCCCCTTTTTCCTGGCCCCCCAAAACCCCCCAAAAACCCCCCGGGAAACCCGGGGCCCAAGGGCCCCCCCCCCAAAAAACCCCTTTTTTTTTTAATTTTCCCCATTTAATTGGGTTGGTTTTCCTTTGTGGTTGAACCTTTCCCCCTTTGGTTTGGGTTTTGGGTCCCTTTTTGGCCCCCGGGGCCCCCGGAAAATTTTTTGGGGAATTTTTTGGTTTTTTTTTTTTTTTTTTTTTTTTAAATTTTTTTTTTTTTGGGTGGGCCCCCTTTTTTGATTTTTCCCCTTTTCCCCCTTTTAGAATTTTTTTTGGGAAAAAATTTTTTAAAATTTGGAAAACCCCCCTTTAAACTAAAAACCCCAAAACAAAAATTGGGGTTTTTTTAAAAAAAATTTCCCAATTTTTTTTTAAAAAAGGAATTTTTTTAAAAAAATTTTGTTTTTTTTTTTTTAGTAGTAGAATGCAATGAACCATTATAAGCAAATTAAAAGGGAAATTCCCCCCTTTTTTTTTTTTTAGAACAGCCCTAAGCATAGTAGACAATGTTCTATTGGCTACTTCAGTTTGTCCATCGTTTGGGGTGACAAGTAGTACTAAAAAGCGTTTAGTCCCCAACTTAGCCCATAAACATCTCCAAAAGTGGCTAAGAAATTTAGTATCAGATCCAAAACAATAGTATTTTGGCACACCATGCAAGTTTAATAATTTCAAGAAAAGAACAAATCAGCAACATTAACAGATCATCGCTTTTATGACATGGTATAAAGTGTGCCATTTTCGAGAATCTATCCAATAATAAATATGTTATCCTCCCTTCTTTGTTCTAGGTAAACCTAAAACAAAGTCCATAGATATATCCTCCCAAGGAACACTAGGTACAGGCAAAGGCATATATAAACCATGAGGATTGAAGGGACTTTTTTGACATGTAGTGCAGGAGCAATAAAACCTTCAACATCCCGCCTCATCTTTGGCCAAAAGAAATGTGTAGCAAGACGCCCTCCGCCTTCTTCACCCAAAGTGTCCCAATTAGTCCTCCTCCATGCCTCTTGCAACAACAAAAGACTAACGGAGCTAGCCGAATGCATAGCTTGTTAGCACGAACACAAATCCATCATTAACGACAAACTTGTTCCATGTTCTTCCTTTTACAATTCTGCAATACATCTTTAAAATCAGCATCATGCACATATTGATCTTTGATGGTCTCCAAACCAAATATTTTGAAGTCAAGTTGTGAAAGCATAGTATAGTTATTTAGACAATGCATCAGCAATAACATTTTTTTTACCCTTCTTGTGTTTAATGATTCAGTTTAGCTTGACTTTAATATGTTTCAAAGATTCATGATCGAATGTATAACAAATTTTTGGGCCATAAATAATGTTGCCATGTTTCTAAAGTCCAACAAGAGCATATAATTTTTATCATAAGTAGAATAATTCAGACTAGGCCCACTCAATTTTTCAAAAGTATGCAAAGGTTTGCCATCTTGTAATACCTCCTAATCCAATTCCACTAGCATCACATTCAAGCTCAAAAGTCTTATTAAAATCAGGAAGGGAGAAAGGAGCATGTGTCAACTTATCTTTCAACACCGGAAGGCTTCTTCCGTGGGTACCCCAAACAAAAGGCACATCCTTCTTTGTAAGCTCATTGAGAGGTGCAGGAATTGCTGAAATCTCTCACAAAACGCCTATAGAATCCAAGGCCAAGAAAACTCCTCACTTGTGTGACCGCTTTGCTGGCCAACTCTCAATAGCTTCAATCTTGGCTTTATCAACTTCAACCGTGGAGTAACAACATAGCCAAAAAAGACCTTCCGGTGCAAAAGGTGCACTTCCCAAGGTTACCAAACAAACGCATCACGAGAGCAATAAAACAGCACGAAATGTTCCAAATGTTCCTCCAAAGATCCGCTATAAATCAATATGTCATCAAAGTAAACTACCACAAATCGCCCAATGAAAGCACGAAACTTCGCTTTAATCTCATGAAAGTACTAGGTGCATTAGTTAACCCAAAAGGCATGACTAACCACCATATAATCCAAACTTAGTTTTAAATGTTGTTTTCCATTCATCCCCCAATTTCATACGAATTTGATGGTATCCACTACGCAAATCAACTTTGGAGAATATTGTAGAGCCACTCAATTCATCAAGCATATCATCTAGCCTAGGAATAGGATGACGATAACTAATAGTAATATTATTAATGCCTCTACAATCAACACACATACGCCGATGTACCATCCTTTTTCGCACTAGAATAATAGGAACAGCACAAGGACTAAGGGATTCTGATATATAACCTTTGTCGAGAAGCTCTTGTACTTGACGATAATCTCCTTCGCCTCCTCCGGATTGGTACGGTATGGCGACGGTTTGGAAAGTGAAGCACCGAATTAAGTCAATCTGATGCTCAATCCACTAATAGGCGGTAATCCCGTGGCACGCCTTGTGGAAAGACGCCAGTTAACTCCCGCAAAATGTTAGTGACAGCAGAAGGCAAAGAGGAAGGCACGCCCTCGAATGAAAATAATGCCTCTTTGCACACAAAAGCATAGCAAACAGATTTGCTAAAATCTAGCTCATCAATATCAGATTTAGTGGCAAGTAAACATGCACTTTTCAATTTAATTTCGAAGCAACACTAGATGGTTTACTATTAGGCTTCATATGTTGCTCAAATTCTTTTGCCACAATCTGATTTTCACTCTTATTTTCTCCTGTTTTGCTTTTATTAGCTCTATTAATATCATCTTTCAAAATGGACTCTGGAGTCATAGGAAGCAAAGTAATATTTTTATCCTTATGAACAAGAGTATACGATTGTTTCTACCATGGTGTACAGAATTTTTATCAAATTGCCATGGTCTACCAAGTAATAAGGAACATGTTGCATAGGTACCACATCACAATCAACATAATCAGCATATGTAGAGATACTAAAATGCACACAACAAGACGTGTTACCTTAACCTTGCCGCTGTTGTTGAACCATTGGATGTAGTAAGGATGTGGATGTGGTCTGTGTGAGAGATAGCTCCACCATCTCCATGCTCGCCAAGTTGTTGCAGCCCCTCCATCTATGATGACGCTAATAGAACGTTCCTTCACAACTCCCTTTGTATGGAACAAATTATGCCTCGATTTTGCTCCACTTGTGTAACCGCAACCAAAACACGTTGAGCAACTAAACATTCATACCGTCAAGATCTTCAGCAGCCATGTATTGTGTCTCATGATCGAATCATCTCCACCGCTCCTCATGTTAATAAGAGCCAAAGTCTCCTCATCATAGTCACTAGCGGACTCATACCCACCATCCTTAGTAGCAATCATCACATGAGATTTGCATTCTCTAAAATGTCCTCTTCCCTTACAACGACGAAAAATAATATCACTTGTGTGTTGACGCCATGGAAGAAGAAGAACTCTCCAGGCCCGGAGTGTGCTTTGGTAGATAGTGGTGGTTGTGCCGCTTTCTTGTATCACTTGGAGGTGGCACCAAGGAGGTGATGGTAAGGAAGTAGATGATGCACGGGTGTCCATGATGAAGGTCGACTGCGAAAAGTTAGTGCGCCAATGCCTGCCGATCCTGGACTTCACGCTCAGCTTTACAAGCAAGATGGAATAAACGAAAGGATATTATTACAATCCTTATAGTCTAGAATGGTCTAATCTTCTATTTAATCCACCCAAAAACGGCAAGCATAGCTTCATTCTCCTCAACAATACCACATCTAATCGCCATTTGTAATTCCCAATATTCTTCCGAATTTTTCCTTGTCTTAACCGCAATTTTTGAAGTAAGTCACGCTGATAGTATGGTGGAACCCAACGAAAACGCATAGCAGTTTTCAAAGCAGCCCAAGTAGCTGGAACAGGATATAATCTACAATATTCAACCACCAAACACATGCAAAGCTAGTGAAAGCACAAACAGCAGCAGGAACACGCCCTCCTCGGATATTGTAAACATGTAAATCGTTGTTCATTTCTAACTCCCATGTAAGATATATATCAGAACATATCTACCCTCAAATGGTGGAATATTCAATTTCAGTTTAGGGAGATGGTCATGATCTCATACCGAGGGGAGCCCTAACATTGCCATTATTTGCATGTGGACGACCGTGGTTGTGGTGCTGGTGGTTGCACGAGTGCTCATGTTGATCAACCTCATCCTCGTAATCACCCACATACTCATCATCGCCCCTGCATCCAGCAGCAGAGAGGAGCCAAAGAAGCACCAACAGCAGTAGCGCGCACCGAATTTTGTCTCGCTCAATAGGAACACGCTGAGCCTGCCCATACCGATTCGAAGGGGGCGGAGGTTGTCGCTACAGAGGTGCGAGGAATGGCGGTGGTTGTGGAAAATGCGCGAGCAATTCATCAAACTTGCTATCAAGCTTTGTTTCAATCGCCTTCTCAATGCCATCTATCTTTCCATGGCCTCGCCAAATCTTAGCACATCTTGCACCGCCCACCATCATTTGCTGAAATTTATCATGTAGTGTTTGTTCGTCAGTCTCCCCAGCCTCCTGCTTGTGATCCCGCCATGGTTAGCAAGAATAGAAACACACAAGAATATGATCCACAGACTACTAACAAGAGGTGGTGGGTGTCACAAACCGTCAAGCAAATCTCAAATTCTTACCGCTTACCCAAAGAAGAAAGGTGAGCGGCAACCGGTAATCAAAACTCTCAAAGCTTGGATAGAGCGATTGCTGGAGAGTCAAACGCACACGAGATGTATTGGAGCTGGGATGGCTTATAATATGGTAGCAAAAGGGTCAGAATAATCAATTCAGAGATGCAAAGTTGAATAAACGCCAACGACCAGATAAAGGTTGGTCCTAGGCTAGACCGCAAGAGACGCAGCCAGAACACTAACAAAATCACGGCGCCGCACGTAACAAGGAGGAGCCACACTGAATTTTTTTCTTTTTTCACTTTTTTCCTCTTTTTTGAAACCGAACTATTTTTCTTCGGATGGCTCGAAGTTCGGGAGTCCTTTCTCGTCACAACTCGGAGTATCGCGTGATCTGGAAATCAGAATAATGCAACAAACGGACTCGGACTAGGACCGGTGGCGGAGATGAATCTGTGGAACTCGGACCGGTGGGGAGATGAACTGTGGAACTTGACTAGTGGCGAGATGAACTGTGGAACCTCGGACAGTGGGGATATATGTTGCGGAACTCGGATTGGCGGATGGCGGCGGATATGTGGTGGCGATATGGATTCGGATTACGGTGATGATGCGGTGATATATGGCAGCCGCAACGGACAACCGTGAATTAACTCAAATCTAAAAGACTAGACGCTAAGACCAGAACTTGACACGACGATGCAACCGCAAATTCAACAAAGCAAATACGAAAAGATTATGCAAAGGCTCGATTGGTTCGGATGGATGAACTAACCCTAATTTTTTTGGCTTTTCCGTGGACTATAGGTAGAAGAATGACGATCTAAACTATGAAAACCGGAAATCTCACCGAGTAACCGGAAACTGATACCACTTGATAGAGGCAAAGGTGTCCCGCCTTCGATGAGATGGTGGATTTCGCTTTGGTGGAAGTCGACTTGACGATCCGACATTAACGCGAGGACATCGCGCTTTAGCTATCGCTAAACCAACTCCGAGAGGTTATACCACGCCAAGCACGATCAACTCGACCACAAGGTCTGCTTTCCCGAGCAAACGAAGAACAAGCAAGAAACCGAGATTGCAACTGGATATTGCAAATAAGATGAAAGCTTTAT